>CAIGQQ010010314.1:3974-30262 GCA_903798035.1 Danio albolineatus
TATTATTATTATTATTATTATTATTATTATTATTATTATTATTATTACTATTCTTATTATTCATTCATTTATTCATTTCTTTTCGGCTTAGTCCCTTTATTAATCGGGGGTCCCCACAGCGGAATGATCAGCCAACTTATCTAGCATTTGTTTTATGCAGCGGATGCCCTTCCTTTCAAGACGCAACCCATCACTGGGAAACACCGACACATTCCCATTCACACACATACACATACACTACAGACAATTTAGCTTACCCAATTCACCTATACCACATGTCTTTTGACTTGTGGGGGAAACCGGAGCACCCGGAGGAAACCCACGCAAACACGAGGAGAACATCCCCAGAGAAACTCACAAAGAAATACCAACTGACCCAGTTGAGGCTCAAACCAGCGACCTTCTTGCTGTGAGGCGACAGCACTACCTACTGCGCCACCGCGTCGCCCCATTATTATTATTATTATTATTATTATTATTATTATTATTATTATTATTAGTAGTAGTAGTAGTAGTAGTAGTAGTAGTAGTATGATGGTGATTATTATTATAACAATGCCTGTGATTTACTTAATATTTGCATTTAGCTTCAATAGTAATAATATTATAGTTTCATTATCGTCACAATTTTATGTAAAAATAGGACTCATTACCTTCGATGGTCACGTACAGAGTGGAGCATTTGACTTTGTGTTTATTTATTTGCATATATATTTGTGTTTAGGTGACAAAATATTAATCTTTTGTTTTCTTTTCAGATATGCCATAACTGGAGTGGTGACAGGACGCTGATCCATAATCTGAAACCAACAAGCAATGCTTCTGGTCATCTCAAAAACTAGAGATGACTTTGCATGAAAACATTGACCAGACAAAACACAAGCAAACAGCAGTAGCTTCATCTGTTACCTCACACCGGACGTCCTGATCCACACAATGACTGTAAACACCAGCATGATTGTGTGTTTCCTCCTTCTGGGCCTGATCCAGCAGATTCAGGGCTCTCTGATCAAAACCAATGCTGTCCTGAAGGTGAAAAGAGGTCAGTCGGTGTTTCTGCAGGAGGACGATCTGCAGTTTCATATTCCCAGAGCCAAGGATTCCTGCAAGCTGGAGGTGGTGCTGAATGAACCGATCACACAGCGGGTCGGCTCTCTGACGCCACAGGTAAACACATGGCCATCGCTGATACATCAGACATTCATAACAACATGACATTATTGTTTTCATCCAGCTCAGTGGAAATAAGTCTCAGCCTATATTTTCCAAAATAAAAGATATTATCGGAAATACTGTGAAAAATTTCTTGGCCTGTTAAACATAATTTGGGAAATGTTTGAAATAGAAAAAAAATTAACAGGAGAGCTAATTGTTTTTAGAGGTGTGAACCTACAGTGGTTTTATAGTTCGGTTCGGTTACGATTATCATGCCATTGATTCGGTTCAATTCAATATCACGATGCATCACAGTGCATTGACGATGCTTTCCATGCACCGTTTTATATTGTCTTCGTGTCACAATAAATCTAGTTTTAAAATGTATGAATATATTTATATACTATTTGTAACACAGTTTTGTCCTGTAATACAAACAGTCAGATATATTAACTCTATCTTTAAAAACTCAGCCAAAAAAGTACTCGCACAGGACAACATGAGCATTTATATCAAATAAACATATAAATACCCTGCTGGCTTTCTGAGCCTTGTCTAGTGAGTTTGTACTTAGACCCCTATGATTGGTCACGCGCTCAACAGGAAGGGCTGTGATTGGCTCTGACGCTCTGGTGCTGTTCACCAATGAAAAACACTGATAAACGGCAGCGGCGATCCCAGCTGATCCATGATAGACGCGGAGGAGAAAACTCTGCAGACACGCACTTGTGTCTGTATCCAGATGTTTCGCTGTAACTGCCGAGAGGAGAGAAAAAGTCACACCAGCAGGTCAGATGGGCCAGAGAGAGAGAAAAGGAGTACTTTCATTGTCTCAATGGCAGTGAAATGGGGGCTTCTGCTGTAAGTGAAAGTCCAGTGAACACACACGCTGTGAAATTGTGCACAGTTTCTGAGTTTTGAAGTAATTGGAGTGTTGTAAATACTCGCTCTCGCCTCCCTCGCCATAGTAAGCTACGAAGACATAGCGAAAATGAGATAAATGACGCTAGTATATAAATAACCGGTTATGATCTATTACTGAACCGATACCGAATTGTCCACGTCTCCATCGCGGTGCACCGAAGAAACAATTGATTTTGACACCAATAATCGTTTGGACTTCTATCGTTCATTTCTGAGAACCCATAAATATGTCTCAGGATACACAATGGCTACATTTTGTGTGTAAAACGAACGCTACAGTTCGGTATGAAAGGGTGAGTGTTGGTCAGTCTATAATAAGCTAATATATTATGCACAACAACAATCTGACTGGATTCTCTCTTACTGACGCAGGCCAGAAAAAAATGTGTAGGCAGTCAGAAATGAACACAGGGGTCTCTGGTGGATTTACGAGAAATAGCACATATGAGAAAATGTTACCCAGTAACATATTTGAGATAGTCAAAAAAAAGTACAAGGTGTCCTTTAGTGTCAGCGAGAACACATAGTCCAGAGTACATACGTCTGGGTTCTCAAAACTGTAGCCCTGGGAACATATTTCCAATAAGCCTGGGTTGGCTATATGATTCAGAAGACAAGAGGGCGTTGTCTATATTTGTGCGAATTTAAAATACCTTACTATGAAGTGAAGTTTATTTATAAACTAATTTCAAGAGGATCACGTTCTTATGACTGACACGGCTGGCCCAGAGTCAAGCGAATGCACAATCCACAAATCAGACCATTTCCAACTTAGTATAAATACCCAAAGCATCTTACCTTAGTCATCTTTGTCTTGAAGAATCCCCCCTTCCACCCCCTCTCCTCCTTTTTCCTGGCACGACACAGGGCTTTTGATCCTTTTCAAGCTACCGATGTTTACAGGGACATATCGATGAATACACTGTAAAATGCAATTAGTAAACGTATTGCCTTATAATTATTAAGTAAAAAACTATGTACATAATTATAAAATTGTCTATGGATTTAATGACCTTTTTTAAGTAAAATCAGCTTGTTGCTTTTAAGGAAACAGGTTTACTCACTTTTTAAAAGTAAAGTAACTAATTGCTTTAAACAGTGTAAGTGGTTGTTTTTGCACAGTTCTTCTGACAGCATCGAATCAATACCACAGAAACAATAATCATAATTGAATGTGAACGCCTCACCTGCTTATCTTTGTATGGACAGCTTTTCCAGAGTTGTCAGTGTGCTTGGTAGCTCACCTTGTGCGGTGCTGTGCTCACCTCGTACTGGTTTGAGTCTGGTTCCAGAAACCAGGTTAAAAAATGAGTGTAAAATTGTGGTAAAACTATGCATGTGAGATGTGCTTTTCTTCTCTCATTTACTTTTAAAAACACTATTGGTTGGGCCAAGCCAGTCAGCTTCCCACAGTCGTGCATAAGAAGTAAATGACAAGTATGAGAAAACATAGCCAAGAAACATATATGAGATTGTGTGTTTCAACAGGTTTTTGACTGTCACTTTATGGCTGATGAGGTGAAATACACTCATAATGGATGCCCAATTTTAAAAGAGGACACTGTTAAACTTCGTCTCTACAGGTATTTGTTTTAATTTTGTAAACTAGTAAGGATGTATACATAAATACTATGATTTTTTTTTTTGGTAACACTTTACAATAAGGTTGTATTAGTTAATGTTAGTTAATGTATTTACTTATATGACGAAACAATGAACAATAGATTTATTGCTCTATTTATTCATCTTTATTAATGACTTTCCCCCTCTGATTACACGTACAAAGGGGGAAAGTCAATCAAAGTGATTCTGCAGACTGATTTTATGAAGTGTTATTAATATAAATAAAATTAATACATTTTTACCATTGGAAGCTGATTATATTCTTAGACTGTTGCCACACAACTGTGTTTAAACCCCTTATAAAAGTGATTTTTGCATAATTAATGTAGATTATGTTGTTAGATTTACAGAGACGGAGACGTACAGCGAGCTCTTCTCTCTCCGTGTTGAAATCATGGAGCCCGACTGTAATGTGATTCAGTTCGGATCACAGCATCTCGTGGTGCCCGAGTTTTACGGACTCTCGAACGTCCTGGATGGAAACGTCGTGTCCTTCAGTTACGAACACAGACACAATATCGAGTGCACGATTCGGGTGACAGATCTGGAGACGTATTTGCCCGTTCACGGTCAGCTGGTGACTGGAGAACCACAGAAAGCAGACGGGCCCAGAGGAGATGAGCCCGACAGCTTCGTTTCTCTTAGGAGACAGCTGGGTAAAAACCATTCAATGAGTATTATTCAGTTTTCCTACTTCACAAACTTATTAAACACATACAAAACGGAGTGCTGATCAAATATTACTGCAAATACTCATCAACATTTGAGAGCAAAGTTATTCATTCATTCATTTTCTCGTCGGCTTAGTCCCTTTATTAATCTGGGGTCGCCACAGCGGAATGAACCGCCAACTTATCCAGCATGTGTTTTATGCAGCGGATGCCCTTCCAGCTGCAACCCATCTCTGGGAAACATCCATACACTCTCACATTCACACACAATCATACACTAGGGCCAACTTAGCTTATCCAATTCAACTGTACCGCATGTGTCTGGACTGTGGGGGTAACCGGAGCACCCGGAGGAAACCCACAACAACATAGGGAGAACATGCAAACGCCACACAGAAAGGCCAACTGGCCCAGCCCGGACTCGAACCAGTGACCTTCTTGCATTGAGACGACAGTGCTAACCACTGAGCCACTGTGCCAATCCCAATAATTCACACACACATACACTATGGCCAATTTAGCTTACCCAATTCACCTATAGCGCATGTCTTTGGACTGTGTGAGGAAACCAGAGCACGCGGGGGAAACCCACACCAATAAGGGGAGAACATGCAAACTCCACACAGAAATACCAACTGACCCAGCCGAGGCTTGAACCAGCGACCTTCTTGCTGTAAGGCAATTGTGCTCCCCATTGCGCCACCGTGAGGCCCGAGAAAAGTTATTGTTAGACAAAATAAGTTTTATTATTCAAATATTTGTCATGTTATGTCTTTTATTATGTTATTACGTATATAAGAAAGTCTTATATCCTTACCCAATTCACCTCTTCAACATGTTAGAGATCTGCACAGGACTGAATTTTTATTCAAGCTCCTGCCAGGTTTTATTCCGCACGCGACCGCTCCCGCTGTATATTTAACCTTTGTTCACCTGTTGCCCGCCCCGCTTTCTACCTGACCCAACCATTCCTGCTAAGTGGGGTTTATTTATAAACTAAATTTCGAGAGGATCACGTGCTTTTGATTGAACACAGCTGGTACCACATCAGCTCTGCATATTGCACCAATCAGAAGAATCCTGACACACTATAAATTACCAGAGCTTTCTACTCCAGTCATCTTCGTCTTGAAGAATCCCCCCTTCCACCCCGACTCCTCCCCTTCTCCTATAGGGCGGCACGGTGGCCCAGTGGTTAGCACTGTTGCCTCACAGCAAGAACGTCGCTGGTTCGGCCTCTCCCCGAGCCAGTCGACGTTTCTGTGTGGAGTTTGCATGCTCTCCCCGTGTTTGCGTGGGTTTTCCCCGGGTCCTCCGGTTTCCTCCCACCGTCCAAAAAACATACAACATAAGTAAATAGACTACTTTAAATAGCCTCTTAAGGCAACTCTAGTCAGATATATCTCAGCACGTTCACAAGCGGGGGGAGTTCTCGAGACTTACCTGAGCTTAAACTCCCCTCGCCCTTTAAACGGGAGGGAGCCCCGGGCTCAAGGATATTCTGAGCTCAGGGCTCTCTCCTGGGACAGCATGCCAAATACGCTTTATTATCAATCATCAGCTAAGTGTGAACTCTTGAAATTTAGATCTGGTTTCCGGTAAATCTGACATTTAAATTGGGTACTACCAAAAGTGTAGGTTGTGCAAGGATTGTAGGGTAAATATCAGTTTTGTTTGCCCCTTTGTGATGAGACTTGAGTGCCGCCTAACAGTGACGTGCAGTGAGGTTTGTGGCTGGTGAGGCTCTTTCAAAGTCAGATTTACAAACATATCCACTCAATATATTTGCCAACTACCGATTGTGTTTCATACATCATATCCGCATTACTTCTATACACATCAGCAACATATAATTACGGAAAAATCCTGGCAACCACAGCTGCAGGTTTTTTTCCGTAAATTTAACGGATTAAAAAAAAAAAAAATCAGTAAACAAGGCTTCATGTATAATTATTCACCATAATTTGAATAAATAGCTACTTATTTTTCTTTTAAACATTTTTTTTCATAGTATATAATTACACACACAGACACACACACACTGAACTGAACAACTTAAGTATGATCTACCAAACTGGCAAGTTAAATAAACTTAAGTCAGCAAGTTTTAGGAGACTTCGTTACTCAATTAAATTGAGGCAATGGGTGTACTTAATTAATTTTGTTCAGTCAACTTATTAGGGTTTTCAGTGTAGGGCCAAGGAGGAATGTAAAATGTATAGCGATCAAATATGCCTCCCAAAAACACCCAGGTGGATGCTACAGAGTCCAGACAGCCTAAAACAAGCGACACTGCAGCACCACGGCAGATGCGAGCGGTCTCTGTCTCTCTCTTACACACACTCACACACACAGAACCACGCCGGATGCACGCACTCTCTCGCTCTCTCTCTTGCTCTCTGTCGGGAACATTATATTGTTAGATGCCCACTCCCGTTCGAGTTACACCAGAGTTACCGCCTGCTACAGCGTTTTATTCAGAAATCTGGTCAGGTCCTGCGGCTCCGCTACTCACTGCGCCACCGTGACACCCTTATTTCAAAATATAGAATAGGAGAAAGGTATTACTCATTCTACAATGTGCTGTATTTTAAATTCAAAGGATTAAAATGAGGAGTGGCACAGTGGCACAGTGGTTAGCACTGTCGTCTCAAAGCAAGAAGGTCGCTGGTTCGAGTCCCGGCTGGGCCAGTTGGCATTTCTGTGTGGAGTTTGCATGTTCTCCCCTTGTTGGTGTGGGTTTCCTGTGGGTGCTCCGGTTTCCCCCACAGTCCAGACGGATGTGGTACAGGTGAATTGGATAAGCTAAATTGGCCATAGTGTATGAGTGTGTGTGAATGTGAGAGTATATGGGTGTTTCCCAGTACTGGATTGCAGCTGGAAGGGCATCAGTTGCGTAAAACATATGGTGGAATATTTGGTTCATTTTGTTGTGGCGACCCCTGATAAATCAGAGACTAAGCTGGAGGAAAATGAATGAATGAAGAATGAATGAAAGATTAGAATAAATGTCACTTGCAGACATCCTGGATTTAGCAGACCACTTTTATACAGCAATATTAACAGAACTATTTCTAATATTATGGCAATTTAAAACAGTTAAGCAAATGATATGATTATTTCTGAAGTGTCATCTTAATATCGGTGCTTGACTTTTCCCTCTCCTCCAGATAATAAAGCCAGAGCTTTTTGTAAGACTGATGACTGTCTGAAGGGTCTCAAACTCCTGAAAATCACCAAAGTGCCATGCAATGATTTCCTGATGATGGGCATCCGCTACCAGCACACCGACCCCCCGTCCCCACATACAGATTACATCTCCATCAGACTGGACCTCACAGACACCCGGAGCAGGAGCATAATACAGGTGCTAATCCTAAATTCACATTACTGTGTTGTTAAATGACAGTCTCCATGCCAGATGAAGCAGATTCAGCCCCTCGATGTCAGATCAGGTTTGGTATTAAAAACAACTGGTAACACTTCACCTGAAGGGGCTGTTCAGAAGACAGTCATGAAACCTTTATAATCATGATATGACTCATTTCATAATTCATGAATATGAATGAGGATTTATGCATACTTATGACAACTGTCATCAACTGGTGGTGGATGAGGAGATCCTCCCATTGTGTAAAGCGCTTTGAGTGCCCAGAAAAGTGCAATATAAATGTAAGGAATTATTATTATTATTATTATTAAAGGTTCAAGAAACCCAGGGGTACTTTTTGAGATTTTAATAGATTTGTGTGTGTGTTGAGCATCAGTTAAGAACACGTTAGCGTCTGTCAGCTTTAATTGTGGGGGAAACTGGATCATTTTGAGCTTTTGTCAGCTATTTTTTTTGGGTCGGGATCAAAATCGGAGACGTAGCGAGAATCTGCTAGTGGAGTGATGACGCGTCAGTTTCTCATTATTATTCACAGTGGAGTTTCCTTATCCTATGAGAAGACCCTGCTTCCTAATTCTTCATGAGCGCACGTGCTTTCCGAAGGCAAAGCAGACCTGCCAAGCTGTGACCCAATGAATGGGTGAGACCGTGTCCGCGTACACCACGGTGTTGTATGTGTTTGTTGCATGTTTTCCCCCGCGATGCTGTCAGGCCTGATACAGCAAAGCTGTTGGTTTGCAGCAAATATTGTAGTCGGGAGAGCTGTACTAGAATTGGAGAATGCCAGACTTGATCTTTTATCAGTTGAGTTCCATTCAGACACATCGCCTATATCCGTGCTGCTGTTCACACATGTTTAAAGTCCTCCAGATTACCGGCAGGGTTAATGGTTGGAATAGACAGAGCACAAGAAGTGATGCACTGCTGTCTACTGTGTCTGCATTCAGACCCGGCGATTGAGGAGGAGAGAAGTCCTCCTCATTTATAGTGTTTATATAAACACCATTATCTTTATGATGATAGAACAAATTGTGGTTATGTGTTTACGAAATTACGAATAACAAACGTAACAGGACATTAAATTACTGTGTATCTCTTTGCATTTTAACTTTTTAAACTATAAACTCATGGGTCTCCTCACGGTTTGTGTCTCATTTTGTGCGTCAACTGACAACAGTTGTGTGCTCCACTCTTTCTCTTCTGCTCTGCCGGCCATGCAAACTCCTCTCTATTCTCGCAGCTCTCCACGTCCATCACAGAGCATTTTTTGAAAAATTTCTGAGGTAGACTTGAACTGAAAGAGGGGGGTTTCATGGCCCTTTAGGTTTCATTAGCTCAGCTATGTCTTGGAATGGTCTGCCTTTACATATCAGGTCATGCTATTCCCTTGGCGCTTTTATTCATTCATTCATTCATTTTCTTTTCGGCTTAGTCCCTCTATCAATCCGGGGTCGCCACAGCGGAATGAACCGCCAACTTATCCGGCACTTGTTTCACGCAGCGGATGCCCTTCCAGCCACAACCCATCTCTGGGAAACACATTCATACATTCTCATTTGCACACATACACTATGGACAATTTAGCTTACCCAATTCACCTGTACCACATGTCTTTGGACTGTGGGGGAAACCGGAGCACCCGGAGGAAACCCATGCGAACACAGGGAGAACATGCAAACTCCACACAGAAATGCCAACTGGCCCAACCGGGACCTGCCCCAACCGGGGATCGAACCAGCGACCTTCTTGCTGTGAGGCGAACGTGCTACTCACGCGCCACCGTGGCGCCCCCCTTGGTGCTTTTAAGTCTCATTAAATTTTTTTTTTATTGTAATTAATTAATTTTAATCTGTTTTTACATATTTTATATATAAGTATAGATTTTGTATGTTAGTTGTTTGTAAAGCACTTTGGTCAACATCTGCTGTTTTTAAATGTGCTCTATAAGTGAAGTTTATTTATAAACTAATTTCAAGAGGATCACGTGCTGATGATTGCTCGCAGCTGGTCCCACATTATTCAGTTTATGATTCACCAATCAGACGATTCCTAAGCCACTAAGTTCCATATCACAGCCATCTTCGTTTTGAAGAATCCCCCCTTCCACCCCTACTCCTCCTTCTTTCCTAGATGGGTGGCACGGTGGCCCAATGGTTAGCACTGTTGCCTCACAGCAAGAAAGTCACTGGTTCTAGTCTTTACCAAGCCAGCCGATGTTTCTGTGCGGTGTTTACACGTTCTCCCCGTGCTCACGTGGGTTTCCCCCGGGTTCTCCGGTTTCCTCCCACCATCCAAAAATATGCAACTTAAGTTAATTGACTAATACAAATCACCACCATAGACATGCTCCTAGTAGTAGTTATCTCTTAAGAGCAATCAGTATCTGTTTATTAGCTACTAGAGCAGAGGAGCTCTCGAGATCTACCTGAGCTCAAACTCCTCAAACAGGAGGGAGCCCCGGGCTCGAGGATCTTATGAGCTCAGCGCTCTTTCCCGGGACAGCATGCCAAACAAGCTTTATAATCAATCATCAGCTAAGTGTGAACTCTTGAAATAAAGCAAACAAACAAACAAACCAACTAACATACATATAAAAACACCACCTTCTCCCACACTGTCAAAACAACATTGTTACAGGAAATTCTGTGAAAATGTCCTTTCTTTATTAAACATCATTTGGGAAATATTTAAAAAATTTAAAAAAAACTTTGACTGTACACAATTATAAAGCACACAGTAAAAGAAATAAAACAAAATGTTGTTTTCCAATTACTACATTAGCAATACAAAAATACACTAGTATAAACACATCAAATTCTTTCCACATTTGAAGACAGTGAAAGCATGTTCTGTCCATCTGTCCATCAGTCGGAGCAGGCCTGGATCCCGGTGACCATTACAGGTGCTCTTCCCAACCAGCCGCCCAAACCTGCCTTCATGTCCATGTTCATCCTGGAGGTGGATCAGTTCATCCTGACTCCTCTCTCCACTGCGACTGTGGACGCGGAGGATGACGAGACACCCAAGCAGAGGCTGGTCTTCAACATCACTAAACCTCCCAGTGAAGGCTTCATTACTCACCTGTCGGACCACACCAAACCGGTGTCCTCCTTCAGCTGGACGGATCTGAACGACATGCTGATCAGCTTCCAGCCTCCCAACTCTAGCGCCACACACCGCAGGAACTATGAGGTGAAGTTGCATACTGTTTTAAAGAGGACCTATTATGCCTATTTTTAAAAACAAAATGTTAACTAAGGGCGTACTCAAACTATGCTATCTGAACCGTGCTCAGGCCCGTTTCCCGGATAATTTGAGAAGTGTGAGTGTGCTGAATCGGGCTCAGGCACGGTACAGTTGGCCGGTTGGAAGAGGTGTGCCTGAGCACGGTTCACTTGGGCTTTGGCGCGGTACGCTTGTAGTGAGAGTGCAAAGCGCGCCTGAGCCCGAAACTGAAGAGGAGACGTGGCTTTTTGGGACTGTTTCATATGGATTTATTAATCATTCTCACTGTTTAATGAACTCAAACTGTCATAAATTATTAAAGACGCAAACCCCTCACTGCACGACAGCTGCGCCTTTAGTAAACCTCCTAATTTTTGCAGCACGAGGACTTTATGATTGTTTATGAGCGTCAGCAGTGGCTGATCTGTTAGGTGGAATATTTGACTGTGTGTCACTGCATATCAAACCACTAAAACGGAATATTGATATATAGAAATCTCCACTGAAATCTCATAGAGCGCTTCTCTTACACTGAACAGCGCATCATTGATGACGTAAGCGTGCTCAGGCCTGAATGCAATGTGACTGCGGGCCGTCGGGGGAGACGGAAGGGGGGACAAGCATGCTTTGGCCTGGTTAAAGGGAACTGTACATAGCGTGAGTACGCCCTAAGGCCCCGTTTACACTAGTGCGTTTTCGTTTTAAAACGCATAAGTTTTGCTACGGTTACGCCATCCGTTCACACTACGCCGGAGTTTTCGAGGTGCGAAAACGGAGCGTTTTGAAAACGCTGGAGAGGCCGTTTCCATTCTAAAACGTGATTGGAGATTTGGGTCATTGCGTATCCTTTCCTTATTCGTCAAGCGCACATGGCTATAACGTCACCAGCAGACCAGCCTTCACTGTAAACACTGTATTTTCGATAGCCATGGATGTTTAATATTCATTTGTTACTTTAAGTAACAACTCAACCTTGTTGTCTGTCCTCAAAAAGATCTCTCTTGCTTTCTTTTCCATCGCGTTCATCGTTCAACCAGCGTTTGTTGACTAACAGTAACCAAATGCCGAGCGAGACTAGTGCTTCCTGTTTATACTTGAACGCGCATGCCCAGAGTGCGCGAATGGTGCGCGAATGGTCACGTGATATACGTTTCTGGTGGAGGAGGTCTGTTGAGAAACTCTAGTGTGGACGCGGATCGTTTTCATGCTAAAACGCCGTTTTTAAACTAAAACGCACTAGTGTAAACGGGGCCTAAGTCTCTGATATCCCTAGAGTGTGTGTGAAGTTTCAGCACACAACACCACAAAAATAAGTAAGGGATAATCAACGGCTTGCCGTGCGTTAAAGCAGTGGTTCTCAACTGGTTTGGCCACGGGACCCACATTTTTACATGGTCATCAAGCCGCGACCCAAATTTTTAGAAACTGTAATATAATTTTAGGAATTATAATTAATTTGTATTTATTTGTTAACATACACAAGTAGTGAAAAAAAATCATGAGAAAATCAGCAAGACTTACAAATAAACAATATTTTATTGCTGACATTCAACAAAATGTATCAAAGGAAAGGTTGTTACCCTAAACAAAACTGAACTGTTAATAAAACATTAACCCTGATCCTGTTGAACAGAACAAACCAGCAAATTGTAAAATGATTAAAACATCCATAACCATTTTTACATCTAATATGACAGCAATTATAAACATCTGTTTCACTTAACAGTAATTTGGGAAGATAATGAGATAACTGAGGATGTGCTTTACTGATGTAAAGTCAGGGGTGATGGTAGACAGTGCTACCCGAAGATCGTGCTCTATGTACAACCTGTTCCTTTGCTTGGAGTCAAGCTGCACCAAGGAAGAGCAGCCACTTTCATACAAATACCTAGTTCTGAATGGGATGGGTTTGATCGCACTTCACTGAATTTCTTTTGCAGCTTCTTATCACATGACAGCTCCACCAGCTGACTCTCTATGTTGCTCGGCAACGTGACGCTTTCCACGTCGATTCCAAAGGGATCGGTTGTCATGCGCTTTTTAAAATTAAAGTCCGGTATACGCAAAACAAGTTAAAAATTAAACTTTTGTTGTTTTTTTGACCACACACTCCATGACCCACTGAAAATGTTCCTGCGACCCACTTTTGGGTCGCGACCCACCAGTTGAGAAACACTGCGTTAAAGGATTTTATTGCACAACGTGGAGGCAAAGGACCACACGACCACACATTCGCCCCGCGAACTAATAGATATTAAGCAGACAGTCTACTAATACTCAAATGGACCATCAAAATAAAGTGTTAACCAAAATTGCTATCCCTTCAAACAGCAGGTTTTGTTTCCCTCTATAATGCAGTGGTCATGCATTGTTCATTTCTGCTAAGGTGGAGTTTGAAGTGCACGATTTCTACTTTGAGAAAAGCCAGCCTGTGACAGTTCACGTGTCCATCAGGACAGCGGATACCAATGCTCCGAGAGTCTCCTGGAATATGGGTCTGTATTGGGCATCCCTTTCATACACGTAACTGTATGTTTAAAGAATCTTTGATAAAAATGAATATTTTTATTCATTTCTCAGTGAATTGAGCCAATATATTATAGGTTCATTTTAACAAAACAGTTTTATCAAACAATTATATCCATTGAAATAAACGTTTGGTCACTTAACATCTGCAGTAATACAAAGATAATATGTTTAAATCCAAATGTGTTATCGCAAATAATTATAAACAACAAAACGGGTATTTTTTATGTTTCCCTTGATTTTTCTAGACCAGGGGTGCCCAAACTTTTTCTTATGAAGGGCCAAAAACCGAACATGTTTGAGGCTAGAGGGCCGAAGGTAAATATAGTTGCAATGAATAATTTAGTTTCTAATTTATTTAATAATCTTTAAAAATGACTAGAAAACACTGCTTTATATTAACTAATACAATAACATGAACTTATTATAGTAAAAACAAAACAATCTAGTTTATAACAGAATTACACTAGTTTTTGCCTTGATTTGCTCGCCGATGTCTTCTGCGCTGTCCTCTATCTGTCGAGAGACATTATTTACATTTTTTAAAAATCAGATTCATTTACAACATTTAATTGAAACATTTAGTTTCAGTTTGCTTTTTGTAGATCAGCAATAAAACAAACAAAAAAAGCTAACGTCAAATTAGAAAACGACAATCTCTGTTAAATGCATTTGCCCTATCTCTCCTCTCAGATGGGATGGTGGGCCAAATCAAAGGTTACAAAGGGCCAACTTTGGCCCACGGGCACTACTTTGGGGCTGTTCTAGACCATTTCAATGTGGTGAAGTCATTGGCCCATGAAAATTTCCTTCTTGTTGTCAAACTATTTTAACAACTGTAGCAAAAGGCAATTAATTTATATCCTAACGTTAAAACAGCTGTCGTAACATTATTTGGTAACACTTTATTTTGATGGTCCATTTGAGTATTAGTAGACTGTCTGCTTAATATCTGTTGATACTGACATTTAACAGTCCTTCAACAGACATTTAACTGACTTTAAGAAACTTTGCAAGTACATGTCAACTTACACTAACCCTAACCCCAACCCTAACCTAACAGTCTACTAATAATCTAGTGAGATTTAGTTGTCATGCAGATGCAATGTAGCTTAAATTCAACAAACGGACCGTCAAAATAAAGTGTGACCCATTATTTATCAATATCTGGACCTTTCAGGATCCTCGGAAGCTATGGAAATGAAAATGTAAAACAGGAAATACGTTTGGATGATTGTTATTGTTTACATCCCTCAAAATGGTCCACATATATTTTTTTCTTTTAGATTTTCCCCCAACATGCTAAGTTGGGTGTATTCAGTTTTGACTCTATCTTGATATTTTTTGTTAGAGTAGTAACTGTTTTGGCTTTGGTACTGACTTATCTAATGTATTTGCACAAATATATTTTTTGTAAAGCCTTCTATAAAAAATGTTAATTTAAAAGAGAGAAGTGTGAGAATTTATGAAAAAAGCGTAACTAAAAGTAAAAATAATTTTGAAATGACTACGCATTAATAATCATTAATTGTGCATTAAATAATTATATTTTAATGTGTTGACTAACATAAGTATACTGGTGAAGCACTTGTTAATTGAGTCAATGGATCATTACATCAATATTTCAAAAATCAATATTTTGATATATCATTACACATATATACAAAGCATGTGGCATTTCAGTAAAAATGTAAGTGTTTTTTATGTCAGTATATGTGACAGTGCATTTTAATCATATTTCTAAGGCAAAAGAGTTATGAAATGACATGAAGACGTCTAAAACATATCTACATCTACATAAAGATGTAGATATTTAGATAAAAATGCACTCTAAAATTCAGTAAATTACATTTATAATAGATTTAAACTAATAAATGTTCATTGCATTGCGATTTACTTGCAATTAAGCATTTTATTAAAGTAACTTTAATAATAAAAATACATAGACTGAGCTTAAATGGTGGTGAGCTGCATGAAAAAAGCATTAAAATGAATGTTAATAATTCTTTATTCATAAAAGATCACTGTGAGTAGGGTTAATTAAATGCCAGGGAAATATGAGTTTCACCAAACCCTTAGAGGAAATTCAGAAAGTTCAGGAAATTCATTCATTAATTTTCTCGTCGGCTTAGTCCCTTTATTAGTCCCACAGCGGAATGAACCACCAACTTATCCAGCTTTTGTTTAATGCAGCGGATGCCCTTCCAGCTGCAACCCATCTCTGGGAAAAGTTCAGGAAATGATAATCTGAAATATTTCAATGTTTTTTTTTACTTGTAGTTCTGTTATAATAAAGAGATAAAATCTGTCATCATTTACTCACTCTTGAATTGTTACAAAAACCAGTTTGAGTTTCTTTTCTCTGTTGAACACAAAAGAAGATATTTTGAAGAATGTTGGAGCCCGGTAACCATCGACTTCCATTGTAGGAGCAAAAATGCATGTTTTCCCTCACAACATTTTTCAAAATACCTTCTTTTGTGTTCAAAAGTCAAGGGTGAGTTGATGAAGACAATGGATTGCATTTTCAGTTTTGGGTGAGGGCGCCATGCTGGCGTAGTGGGTAGTATGATCGCCTCACAGCAAGAAGGTCGCTGGTTCAAGCCTCGGCTGGGCCAGTTGGTATTTCTGTGTGGAGTATGCATGTTCTTCCTGTGGTTGCGTGGGTTTCCTCCGGGTGCTTCGGTTTCCCCCACAAGTCCAAAGACATGTGGTGAATTTGGTAGGAATGAAATCGTCCGTAGTGTGTGAGTGTGAATGAGTGTGTATAGATGTTTCCCAGTGATGGGTTTCAGCTGGAAGGGCATCCGCTGCGTAAAACATGTGGATAAGCAACTGGATGAGTTGGCGGTTTATTCCACTGTGGCGATTCCGGATTAATAAAGGGACTAAGCTGAAAAGAAAATGAATGAATGAATGAGTTTTGGGTGAACTGTCCCTTTAATAGGTCTCAGTCTGTTGGAAGGTCAGTCTCGCCCAATCACATGGGATCAGTTGCAGATTGTTGACAACGACAACCTGAAGGCTGTGAAGATCATCACTGTGGATGGCCTGCAGCACGGCAGACTCACTGTTAGAGGTATACCTGCAGTACTGTATACAGTTTACTTATATTATCTCATAAATAGTATTATTGAAGGTACAATGTGAACCATTTCTTTCATTAAAATACCCAAAAAACCACTAGAACAGTGTTATATATTTTGCTGACTCGTGCTTGAATTAGCAGGGCCGGAACTAAACTGTCACCCCTTGTCTGTATGTTAGGTGGAAAAGGCTTCATGTTCACCGTGAACGACATTAAAAGCGGTGTCGTACATTATCATCACGATGACAGCGACACTACTAAAGATTATATAGTCTTCCGGATCACTGACGGCTTACATCAAACTAGACACAAGTTTCCCATCAACATCCTGCCCAAAGATGACAGTCCGCCGTTCCTCATTACCAACATGCTGCTGGAGCTTTCTGAAGGCCAGACGGCTCTGCTGAGAGGATCAATCTTACAGGCCTGCGACATGGACTCCAGTGACGACTACATCATGTTCAACGTCACCAGAGCTCCACAGGCTGGAGACATCATGAAGATGCCTGGACCTGGGATCACCGGTGAGGAAAAGAGTTGGATGTAAATGTTAGTTTAGTACAATGGCAAATTGATAAATACGACATTCACAAGACAAACACAATGGGGTGATGGGTGAGTGCCTGACAGTGTTGGGCAAGCTACTTAAAGAATGTAGGGAGCTAAGCTATTAGCTACTCTACTTAAATTGCCTGTTTCCACTGAATGGCACAGTATGGTACGTTACAGGTCATTACGGGTCACCTTTATCAGGCTTGCGTTTCCATTGCTAAAGTGTACTCTTTTGGTGGGTGTGGTGTACGACAGAAAGTTTCAGTCGACGTCATTTTTGCTGGAGGAAATGTCTACAGTAAAGCTTTATGGGTCGTTCACAAATTATACAAGAAGCACTTCTCACAAAACAGAGGCTTTATTATATACATAAACACTGGAGTATAAATGTTCATTACTGACCTCTCTATGAACATGATCTGATTATAACTGCAGATCAATGATGCGAAATAGCCTACTGTCTGCGATTGTATAAAATAAATAAATAAATAAATGTAGCATATATGAACACATACAGCCCCTTACAGTCTCCGATATGTTACCAATTACAGAAAAACTACACACAGCAGACATTAAGTCCTCAAAAACAACACGAAATATAGCCCACAGTCAGTGCAAACCTTTCATCTGTGTCTTTAATCTTCACCAGCACATGTAGCCTCTGTTAGAGAGTAATTTCGTCATTCCGAGTTCATAATAGTCCAGAAGGTGTTGATAATGGTTAAACGCAGCAGTTTCTTCATGTTTGCTGAAACAATTATTTGCTCCTTTGTTTTTACTGCCTTCTGTTTTTGCATGCGTCAGTCTCGCGTTGTCTGTTTCTGAAAGGATCGGGTTTCAAAAGTACGTCAATAATCAAGCGCACAGGATCGGGTTTCAAAAGCACATCAATAATCAAGCACACGTTATTATCATCAGCTCAAGAAATTCAAATATATACGCGCAAGTGAGAAAGCGAAAGCGCTCGCGCTTTAGACGGGCTCGTAAAAAAAACTACGGGGCACAGGGGAGAATCTGCTCTTCTCTTGGCTTTGTGGCTGTTCAAGACGACGAAAAGGTTTGTTTGAGCTCGGGTCGACCATGGCTTTTTATTATATGTTTATATTATTCCGGTGTATTGTCTCTCGGCTGTGTATTAAACATGGCGGGTCCTTTGTTTTCATTCTGGCTTGTTGTGCGAGCAAATGACGTATCTCTGTAAACCAATAACGTTCAGCTGCGCGTCTAGCTCTGCCTTTTGGTCACCCTTTGGTACCCTTTGTACCCTTTGCAAAGGGTGACCAAAAAGTGGTACGGTACGGTTCGGTATGCTTTTAGACAGTGGAAACGGCTTTAAAAGCGTACCAAACCGTACCGAACCGTACCGTACCGCTCAGTGGAAATGGGCCAAAAATGTAGCTTAACTACACTAAAAGCTACCCTCTGGGAAACGTAGCAAGCAAAGCTAAAAGCTACTTGGCAAAAGTAGCTTAGCTACATCAAATCTATTTTTGTAAGTTTCATTTTTGAATCGAAGCAACTTAAATCCAAGTCAATCATACTGTATCTTAGTGATTTATAACACTGTCCATGAAACATATGAGGCATATTTAGTTATTTACTACAAATAATATGCTGTCCTAAACAGAAACAAATTATAGCATATAACAGCAAAAACAAGAAATCCAATAACAATTAAAATACTATAGTAATTAACAGTAAAGAGAAATATTTAGGAATAAGCATTATATTGTATATATATTTACAACTCTTTATTAATGAATTACACTGCATAATGTAGTATCAGTAATTACCATAGTATACTTTTAACCTTTACTACAGTAAACTCTCTTTCTCTCTCTCTCTCTCTCAATATATATATATTCTGTATATATATGTAATTTACTATTTAGATGTTCAAAAACATTATAGTACATGGTCCATATTAATACCTCTAGGGTACATATTAGTTCCTAAAAAGTACAAAAGTGTTCCTCTTAAAATCTTTAGTTACTCATATATACTCTTGAGGTACCAATATGGACCCTTTAAGTACAAATGTGTACCGTATGTCCTTCCAGCTACAACCCATCAATGGGAAACATCCATACACTTTCGCATTCACACTCATACACTATGGCCAATTTAGCTTTATTTGCTTTATTTAGTTCACCTATACCGCATATCTTTGGACTGTGGGGGAAACAGGAGCAACCCACGCCAACACAGGGAGAACATACAAACTCCACACAGAAATGCCAACTGACCCAGCCGGGGCTTGAACCAACGACGTTCTTGCTGTGAGGCGATTGTGCTACCCTCTGCACCACCGTGACGCCCTGTTTAATTATTTAGACTTTATTATTTTTACCATTCTGCAGGATACCCTGTGAGCCGTTTTCTTCAGAAGGATCTTTTCCATTCCATCATCTATTATCGGCACTCAGGCAGTGAGGTGTTTGACGACTCTTTTGAGGTGGTGCTGTCTGACTTTCATGACCCTCCGAACCTTTCAGAGCCTCAGGTAATACATTAATATTCAGCGATCAATGCAGTATCTCAATCAACCTATTTGGTCACACTTTATTTTGATGGTTCGTTTGTTGAGTTTAAGTTACATTGTAACTAATTCTTATTAGATTATAAGTAAGCAGACTGTTAGGTTGGGGTTGGGGTTTGCGTTAGGGTTAGTGTAAGTTGACATGTACTTGCAAAGTTTCTTATAGTCAGTTAAATGCCTGTTGAATGTCAGTATCAACAGATATTAAGTAGACAGTCTACTAATACTCAAATGGACCATCAAAATAAAGTGTTACCGCCTATTTTCACAGGACCCTTTTCACAAGACTGTTATTATTTGTTTAACAGTCATCAGCATCTGAAATGGTTGGAAGCTTTTAATATTTAGATTTAAAAAAAAAAACATATATATATATATTTATGTGTGTTTTTGTACATATTATATCATCGTTGCATTAAATTACAAAAAGCAAATGACCACTTTCATTCATTCATTCATTCATATTGATCCACTTTTCCGGGGCCGGGTCACAGGGGCAGCAGTCGAAGGAGAAAACCCCAGACTTCCCTCTCCCGAGACACTTCCTCCAGGTCCTCCGGGGTGATCCCGAGACGTTCCCAGGCCAGCTGAGAGACATAGTCCCTTAAGCATGTCCTGGGTCTTCCCCAAGACCTCCTTTCAGTGCCTAGAACACCTCCCTAAGTAGGCGTCCAGGAGGCATTCAAAGCAGATGCCCGAGCCACCTCAGCTGATTTCTCTTGATGTGAAGGAGCATGGCTCTACTCTGAGCTCCTCCTGGGTGAGAGCTCCTCACCCTATCTATAACCCTGTGAAGGAAACTCATTTCGGCCGCTTGTATCTGAGATGTTGTCCTTTCGTTCATGACCAAAGCTCATGACCATAGGTGAGAGTAAGAATGTAGATTGACTTGTAAATCGAGAGCATTGCCTTTCGGCTCAGCTTCTTCTTTACCACAACAGACCGTTAAATCGACTGTATTACTGCTGCCGCTGCACCAATCCGCCTGTCCATCTCATGTTCCTTCCTTCCCTCACTCCGGAACAAAACCGCAAGATACTTGAACTCCTCCACCTGGGGTAAGGACTTTCCTCCAACCTGGAGATGGCAATCCACCTTTGTGCACCATGTCCTTGGACTTAGAGGTGCTGATTCTCATCCCAGCTGCGTCACATTCGGCAGCAAACCTCCCCAAGTGCATGCTGAAGGTCCATGTTCGATGAACCCAACAGAACAACATCAACTGCGAATAACATAGATGAAATCCTGTGGAATTACCACTTGTGGGAGGAATTTGTAATGCGATGAGGAGAGTAAATTTGACGTTGTTCTCTATTCTGGCTGCCGTTATCTCACTATTTTCTTCCTTTTTCTGAAAGTCTTGTTAACACCATCAGATTTAAGTTTTTGTTTAATTACTTCAGCAAGTGTGTTAAAAAAAAAGTTTTTTTTCACACGATTCACTGCGCTCCAAGTTTACCCAACCAAGAAGCCTTCCACTACTAAGAAACCCAGAAATGTGAAAACGGTCCATAGTATGGGGTATTCTACTAGCCAATCAGGTGTAAACTAGCCTTTTTTACTTATGATTCTTCAATAATTTGGTAAATAATCATTTTTTTCAGGTCATTGTGATTCAGATCCAGCCAGTGCCTGATCAGCCTCCACAAGAAGCTGCGGGTGTATCAAGACACTTGATCATCAATGAGACTGATGTCGTCTATTTGACCAAGCAACAACTACACTTTGTAGATTTGGAGTCTCCAGATAGTGAGCTTACATACACCGTCACCACCCCACCTTTCTACACCTCCACCTATGGGTACAAAATGAACCACTTTACATGAAAAACACACATTTTCCCAGGTCAATTTAAACAGTCACCTGCAGAATCTGACTTGGTGTTTGACTTGAATGTTTTAATTTACAGAGGGTCTGATGCAGGAAGGTTGTTTCTGGTCGACAGCATCCCAAAATTTAGCAAAGACTCAAGTGCGCCGATGCTGAGACTTTTCACACAGGTAAACACTCTGAGCTTGGGTTTAAATGTGCAGTATGTGAGATTGACCACCTAGTTGTTGAACTAGGTATTGCAGTCCAAATTCTAAATATTGGAGGTGGTTTTATTCAACCATCCCCCTCTCCCAACACTCAATGAACAAGAAGTTTACCAGATTGACGACCCCAACAGTAGCGAGCGCTCTGAAGATTAAGCCTTGCAATGCAAGCTGCTCCGCTAATGTTTACATTTGTGAAATTTACAACATAGGCTCATTCTGAAAACGTAGCCCTATATACATTTCTGGAGATCGTGAGTTATGTAGCCAGAAGTACGTATGGCTGCATTTCTTCTTTAACGAATGCTTTGGAACGGTTTGATGCCGTTCCTTTTCGTGCTTCCCAGCTGATCGCTTACCTCCATATGGAGGGCTTTCCCACAGTTACCAGTTTGTCCAGTTAGCTCGCCATATTTGTCGGCAGATTTGAGATGCAGAGTGGAGCTGATCACAACGACGGGGTTAGAATCCGACTTAAAATGGTTCCAGAATCTGGTAAGACAAAAAGAGGAGGTAAAAAATTTAATAAACAAGTAAAAAAACAAGATGAGAATGTGGTAAAATCTGAAAACGTGGTAAATATCAGGCAAGGGCTTTTCTTTTTCTGTATTGCTTTTTAAAATTTTTAGGGAAGTGGGTGGGCGGGTCAATCGGTGCTACTGAAAACACTATTGGTTGGGTTTAGGGAAGGAGGAGGGTGGGTCAGTCGATTGGTCAGTCAGTCAGTCAGTCGACAGAGGCCTCTGGTGGATTTAGTCGAGAAGAGCAGGTGCAAATGGCTCTCACGAGAGAAATGTTAGATCTCTAAGATCACGTTTACACTAGTGCGTTTTAGTTTTAAAACGGTGTTTTAGCATGAAAACGATCCGCGTCCACACCAGCGTTTCACCCAGCATTTCTGAACACGTCTCTGTACATATCACGTGACCATTCACACACTCTGGGCATGCGCGTTCAAGCATAAACAGGAAGCATGTGTCTCGCTCGGCATTCTAAATAGGGCTTACGCCGCTTGAAACGCGAGTGATTAGCGAGTGCTCGAACAGTATATAGAATATATGCAGCTGTTGCAGTAAAAAAGGCAGAGTTTAACTGTACAATGGCACCTAAAATGGACAATAGTGCAAACAACGCTCCCATTTCTGTCCATGTTGTTTACAGTGAAGGCTGGTCTGCCGGTGGCGTTATAGCAATGTAATAGGGGTTTGACGAATAAGGGAAGGATACGCAATGACCCAAAAGTGAATCTCAGTAGCGAATCTCAGCAGCCACACCTCTGTTTTCAGATGTCTCTGTTTTTTCCCATCCACACTGAGATGGACAAGCAGCATTTTAGAATGAAAACGGCCTCTCCAGTGTTTCCAAAACGCTCCGTTTTCGGGGCTCGAAAACTCCGGCATAGTGTGGACAGATGCTGTAACCGTAGCAAAACTTATACGTTTTAAAACGAAAACGCATTAGTGTAAACGGGGCCTAAAAGTGTATACGTCGGCCTCTGGTACATTCATGAAAAATAAAAACATACATGCTGGGATGTATTTGGCACTTTCCAGAAATGTATATAGTGGTACGTTTTCAGAATGAGCCTGGGTTGGATATTTATATCAGTTGCTAATTAAAAACCACCATGTGGATTTTTATGACTTTGAGTTTTTATTTCGGAGGCTGCTACTGTCCTCCGAAGGTCGTATTTTCAGCTGTGGCTGCATACATTGAAGCAGCTTCTAAGACTGAAACGAAATATGCTGTGTTTTTCGTCATGACAACTCAAATATAATTGGGAAAACTGGCAGTGGGCTGGTTATAGAGACCAAAACAAAGACAGACATTCTGGCACGGAACTCACATTCTTAAAGGAGAATAACTGTAGCATTGTTTTTCTGATAAACAAGTATGTTCACTCAGCATGTTTCTGAAATATCTGCAAACATATTACATTTCGATGCTTTAGAAGTGTCAAAAAAGTACAAACAGCACCTTTAACGTTTAATTTTACCAAAAGCAACTGAAGCTGTACACTGTCCTCTCGGATGTGTCTGTAGCACGCAGTCAACTACATGAAAGTGGCTTACATGCCCCCGATCCTGGACATCGGACCGTACCCTCAGCACATCCAGTTTGTCCTGTCAGTGACCAACCAGCAAGGCAGCACGACCACCGGGATCTGCTTTAACGTTACGGTTCTACCAGTGGATAACCAGGCACCAGAGGTACAAAAACCCTTATTTACAATGAGTCAAAAAGTACTCATCCTCATGTTGGTCCAACTTCCTGAGACCTTCATTCATCTTCAAAACACAAGTTAGGATATTTTAGATGAAATCTGAGAGCTCTCTCATCCTCCATAGACAGGAATGTTCCTGAGATGCTCAAAGTTCTGAAAAGAGACCAAAAACATAGTCAAAACATTTAGTGTGACTTCAGTGGTTCAACAATAACTATATGAAGCTCCAAAAACACTTTCGTGCACCCTAAAAACAAAACTATAAATATGACTTTGCTTGCCAGTGACTTTTTGTTGTCGTCTATGTGTTTACTATGGGCTATATGACTATTCCTATTAGAGTCAGCAGTGTGACACATACACACATCATTAGCCTTATCATGGGTGCAATGTGGTGCTAGGCTCAACACAAGTGCTTTTTACTAGTTTTAGCCAGACACACCATCTTGCACCACATTGTTTAAATAGCAAATGCATTCATTTGTGCACCCATGGGCATGCTAGTCTGTAAAGAAGGTATGTTAAGGCGCTTATTTGTTGACACATTGGTATTTTGAGGCAATTGAAATACATTTGATGAACTAAAAGCTGCTCTGAAGTCAATGGAGCAGGTTGTTTTGTTGTTATTTAAAGAGTGCATTAGTGACAGACTAATTATAGTCCAAAATGCATGTACACATTGCTTATTACACACATAGGGATGTGCAGCAACCCACAAATATGTTTAGATAAAAAAAGTAAAGAATTAAAATGTATAAGATTTTAGTGTTTTTTTCCAGAGATGGGTTGCAGCTGGAACGGCATCTTCTGCGAAAAACAATATGCTGGATAAGTTGGCGGTTCATTCCACTGTGGCGACCCCAGATTAATAAAGAGACTAAGGCGATAAGAAAATGAATGAATGTAGATCAATATTGTCTGCATTAATATAAAAATGCCTACAAATCATAACGGATATTTATTGAATGACTCAAAATTTTCCCACCTTCCTATCAGCTGTAGTGATAAATGACATTGTCAAAATGCAGATTTGTTTCCTTGCTAGTGAAGCATTCAGTTTTTCCAATTACAAAGTCTGCCATGTAAATAGTGAATTCGACCATTGCGTGACCACAACTACTCTTAAAGGGAATGGAAAATGAGACTCTGATTGGTTTAATACACCCAAAACACACCAATAACTCATTCATTCATTCATTCATTTTCTTTTTCGGCTTAGTCTCTTTTTTAATCTGGGGTCGCCACAGCGGAATGAACTGCCAACTTATCCAGCATTGGTTTTACGCAGCGGATGCCCTTCCAGCCGCAACACATCTCTGGGAAACATCCATACATTCTCATTCACACACAAACACTATGGACAATTTCGCCTACCCAATTCACCTGTACCGCATGTCTTTGGACTTGTGGGGGAAACCGGAGCAACCGGAGGAAACTCATGCGAACACGGGGAGAACATGCAAACTCCACACAGAAATGCCAACTGACCCAGCCGAGGCTTGAACCAGCAACCTTCTTGCTGTGAGGCGACAGCACTACCTACTGCGACACCGTGTCCCCCCACCAATAACTCTTTAAGAGAATAAGGACAACCCCTTTAGACCATGTGCTGGGTGTGCAGACTGTTTTTCCAATCTTTAACATAGCAAAAGTAGATTTAGACATGCCCTAAGAGCACCTCCACCGTGTGCTTTAGACCAAGTGCTTAGATTGTTCAAATAGAGCCCCATATTGTTTGTAGAAACTGTGCAAACGACATTGGTAAGGAAAGTCATAGTTTTTGGCACGCAAAATTGTTCTTGGAGTTTCATATGAATAGAGTTCAACTACTGAAGTCACATGGAGCGTTTTAGGTTTAATTTCTTTGAACATCTCCTAACCATTGCTGTCTATGGAAGATGAGAGAGCTCCAGGATTTCATCTAAAATATCTTAATTGTGTTTGGAATGACATGAGGGTGAGTAATTAATAGAAAAAGTATTCTTTGTGGGTGAAATAACACTTTCATACTGTAACCAAAGTAATATTTGTATTCTGGAGCAATGCTTTACTTACACATAGATGTGTCTGCTGTGGTGTTTAGGTGCGAGTGAAGCTGCTGGCGGTGGATGAAGGAGGAGAGATCTGGGTAACTGAAGACCACATGCATCTCTCTGACCCGGACTCACTGCAGGACTCAATACACATTGAGCTGAAGACTGGACCTCAACATGGCAGTGTGTATCTGGACGGCAAACTCATGAGTCCAGGCCAGACTTTCACTTCGAGGGATCTGAAAAGCCTAAAAGTTAGGTCAGATGTGGTTCCTCATCATTTATTTGTGTGTTTTTTTTT
>CAIGQQ010010319.1:4198-19530 GCA_903798035.1 Danio albolineatus
CCCCCCCCCCCCCCCCCACCCCCCCTTAGCGGCGCCCCTGTCTGTGGCCGTATTTATCTGTGTAAACACACGAAAACAACATTAACATTATAGCAGACACTGTAAAAAGCTCATTCCCAGACACTAGACATTACTGACAGGGTATTTCAGTGTCATCGAGTGTCAGAATGTTGTGGGACCGCTGTACTGGAGTTATGATTATGGATTATGGATTGCAAAATTTAGCGGGTTTTCGTTTACGTTTTTTTTTTAAAGCATGATGGTAAAACACAAACACGTTTATAAATATATTAAAACGTGTTTGTCATAAAAAATCGTAATAATGACCAAATAAATACAAATTTATGGATCTCCTTACTTCCGGGTTAAGCTATCCTGCCGCTGAGGCAGGTGCATTCTGGGCAATTTTCTTACCCCTCTGTTTTAAGTGTGGTCCTGCAAAAATCTTCGTTGGAAGGGATGTATACCGCTTGCCCTTAGCCCTACGCCTTCAAGCTAAAAGGAATTGGGACACCACTACCCCTTGACGTAAGTGCGCAAAACGAGGGGTAGTATTAAGGGGAAGGGCTAACGGGTAGAATTGGGATTGGGCCTTAGTATATAAATTAAACATCTACTCAAGACCAAAACTGTGAAGTTGTGTAATGTAAACTGTGCTGTTATTTTACAGCAAATGAAGTAGATAAAGCTAATAATACGCCAAAACAATCTGATCAAATGTTTTGAAATTGAATTTCATAACTTGAATATTGAACATCTAAAATTTGAGACGACTAGTCGTATTTCACATTTTTTAAGATGAAGAAATTCAGAACATCAAATTCAATATCCTAAAATAAAAGATAAATCAAGTAAAAGAGTAGACGATCGCTGAAAAGTCAAACGCAGTATTTTGGCCAATCGCAGAGCTGCATGACATTACTGGTGTGTGTGAGGCTCAGGAGGACACAGTTCTTCTGCAAACACACTATCAGGGTCAGCTGTTTTCAGTAGTTTGTTTCTGCAGTCTAGGCGCTGAAGGCTGGAGAACGCTGGACCTCCAAACAAGCATTTTTCCCATGATCATCATCATTATGATTATTATTATTATTATTGTTGTTTGTCAGCGCTTGACTTAAAGTGATGTTCAAATGTTGAATAATATCAGGTGTGTTGAGTCCAGTGTGTGCAGCGCTGAACTCTAATCTCCTCTGTTTTAGCCCGTGTAAGAGGAGGAGAGCAGAAGCAGAGCCCAGCTGTGTGTCTCTGAAGAGTGACGCGTCTATGGATCACCCAATGAAATTTAGGAGTGAACACACACGACCCGTTCTCAGGTAGATCATCTTTCTTTCATCAGGTTTCTCAGTAGTGGAAGGTGTCATAGTTGGTAAACTCAGAGCGCAGTGAATGCTCCAGCATCTCTAAATGAGCAAGAGGAGCAACAGGACTCTTCCTAATGTGTCCAGTGACCAATCTGACCATCGGGGGACGGTTCATCTTCAGCAGCACAGAGACCCTTAGCACAGCCCAGATAACAGAGCAGTGTCTGTGGGACACCCATGTGAATGTGCTGGAGTGTCCAGAGCCCAGACCTGAACCCTACTGAACATCTCAGATCTGGAGATGGAGGAGCACAGACACTAACCAGTTATGAGGAGATCCTGGAGGAGAAAAGAACATGTAGCTGAAGCTGTGAATACTGCTGTACATGATTCTGTACATGTGTTTGTTGTTTTTAATGCATTTTCAGTCCAGCATCTTTCACATTGTCATTATTATTGTTTGTAGAAGTTTGACTTATAGTGCTGGTTAAATGCTTTTGAACAATAAATAACATGAGTTTAGTTGAATACTGTATGTGCAGCGCTGAACTCTAATCTCCTCTGTTTTAGCCCACCTGAGGGGAAGAGAGCAGAATCAGAGCCCAGCTGTGTGTCCATGAAGAGTGACGCGTCTATGAATCAACCAATGAAATTTAGCAGTGAACACACACCACCCGCTCTTAGGTAGATCATCTCCACACACACACGATTACACTGCAACGGTTATATGATCATGTCCAGTCCAATGGAGAGAGTTTCCTCAACACAAGTGACTTCTACACTCAATGTCAGCTCATGCTCATTTGTTCAACAGTAGAGTATTATTACTGTCACTGACTGTCAGTTCAGTGCTGCTTTCACACAATCAGCACAGTTAAAGCGCTGTAGATATACAGGCGAGTCAGTAGAATAAGGGCACTTGTGTTAGGAAATGAAATCTGGACAGTAAAATGTCTGAAGTGATGATGAAGATAAAGTAATGCAGTGTTTATACTCTGCTGAATACAGAAGAACTGCTGGACAATGATGAGCAATGGACATTACTGATTGATTACAGTGAGCCATAATGTACACATGATAAATGACTGAACACTAAATGCTGATATTTGATCAGCTCATGAAACACTGATATTCCATCATGCTAATAATGATGATTATTACAGAATAACTCCTATCAGAATGACAGGGTCTGACCACTCAGAATCAGCCCTGGAATAAATGTTAACAATATCATTAACTGGTAAGATCTGAGATATAATCTGCCCAGCGATGTACAGAATATATAGCCAGGAGCAAGATCACACAACACTACTACTACACAGTATTTACCATCTGAAGCACACACTGAGAAACGCACACACACATGGCTTCACTAGAGGATCTTTACACTCATTGATTCTGTGTGTTGTTGTTGTTCCTGCAGTGTGGATAGAGATGATCAGACTGGAGACCTGCAGCAGGATTCACTCCAACCAGAACATGATGAACTCCAGAGAGTCAAAGACCAGCACAAAACCAGCATGAAGAACAAGTATGAGAGATTATTTGAGGGAATCAACCATCCAGAGACTCGAACCCTCCTGAACAGGATCTACACACAGCTCTACATCATAGAAGGAGAGAGTGAAGGAGTGAATGAAGAACATGAGGTTTTACAGATGGAGAAAACAGCCAGAACAGAACCCTCACAACACACTCCAGTCTACTGCAATGACATCTTTAAAGCCTCAGCTGGAGCAGGACACGAGGAGAAGATGGAGAAAGCCCAGATCAAGACTGTTCTCACTAAAGGCATCGCTGGAATCGGAAAAACCGTCTCTGTGCTGAAGTTCATCCTGGACTGGGCTGAGGGAAAAGACCATCAGGATGTAGATTTCATGTTTGTGCTTCCATTTCGAGAGCTGAACTTGATTCGAGATCATCAGTACAGTCTTCACAGACTCCTGCTGGACTTTCATCCTGAACTTAAAGATTTGGAGGCCGAGATTTATGAGCAGTGTAGAGTTGTGTTCATCTTTGATGGTCTGGATGAAAGCAGAATCACACTGAAGTTCTCAGATGAGAAGAAAGTTTGTGCTGTGACTGAATCTTCATCAGTGGCTGTGTTGATGTGGAGCCTCATGAAAGGAGATCTGCTTCCCTCTGCTCTCATCTGGATCACCTCCAGACCAGCAGCAGCCCATCAGATCACCTCCAGATACATCAACCGTCTGACAGAAATTCAGGGATTCACTGAGCCTCAGAAGGAGGAATATTTCAGGAAGAGAATCGGCGACGAGCATCAAGCCAGCAGAATCATCTCCCACATCAGAAAAGCAAGAAGCCTCCAGATCATGTGCCACATACCCGTCTTCTGCTGGATCTCCTCTACTGTGCTTCAGAAGCTCCTGGAAGAAGATCTGAGTGCAGAAATCCCTCAAACTCTGACTGAGATGTACATCCACTTCCTTCTGCTTCAGATCAACACGAGGAAGCAGAAGTATGAAGAGAGAGATCCAGAGAAACTCCTGCAGTCCAACAGAGGAGTGATCGTCAGACTTGCTGAAGTGGCTTTCAGACAGCTGATGAAGGGCAATGTGATGTTCTATGAGGAGGACCTGATTGAGAGCGGCATAGACGTCACTGACGCCTCCGTGTATTCTGGGATCTGCACTGAGATCTTCAAGGAGGAATCTGTGATTCATCAGAGGAAAGTCTACAGCTTCATCCATCTCAGCTTTCAGGAGTTTCTGGCTGCTTTCTTTGTGTTTTACTGCCATTTAACAAAGAAGAGAGAACCGCTGAGGATGATTTATGACGGAGAAAATTCATATAATCAACATCTACAGGCCAGCTCTGAGAAGTCTCTGTATGATCTGCTCAGATCAGCAGTAGATAAAGCTGTCAGGAGCAGTAATGGTCATCTGGATCTGTTCCTGCGGTTCCTGCTGGGCGTCTCACTGGAGTCCAATCAGAGACTCTTCCAGGATCTACTAACACACACAGAGGAGAGCTCAGAGAACATCAGGAGAATCACACAGTACATTAAAGACAAGATCAAGAGAGATGACCGTCTCTCAGCTGAAAGATCCATCAATCTGTTCCTCTGTCTGCTGGAGGTGAAAGATCAGACTTTGTCCAGAGAGATTCAGGAGTTTGTGAAATCAGACAAACACTCAGAGGAGAAACTCTCTCCTGCTCAATGCTCAACAATCTCCTACATGATTGAGATGTCAGAGGAGCCGCTGGATAAGTTTGAGCTGCAGAAATTCAACACATCAGATGAGGGAAGACAGAGACTGATAGCAGCTGTGAGAAACTGCAGAAGAGCTCTGTGAGTATTCATTCATTCATAACAGAAGACACACATCAGTCTGCACTGAAGACTCAGATCAGTTTAGTGAATCACTGCCCTACTTTAACAGATTCACACAAACACTTTATTCCTCATCTCAGTACTGAAGCAGAACCACAGAAGAAGCTGAAAACACGTGTGTGTGAGTGTGTGTGTGTGTGTGTGTGAGTGTGTGTGAGTAGTGTTGGGCGATATACAGAATCTTAAGCTGGCCATATGGTCCTCCTGTGAGGTCGCTGATCCACCATATTATTGCATGGGGACGCGGCAGTGTTCTGTTTGCTTATTTGCTCATTTCATCATTTCTAAACGTATTTCTCAAACTCTTGACTTTTTACTCAGACAAACAACATTTAAACTTATTTAATAATCGACTTCATTTGCTTTACATTTTATCCTGGAAAATAACTAAAATCACTGTTAATCACTGCTCCTCCAGCTAAATAGGACATTTGTTCATGTCTGTTTGCTCAAATCTAACACAGTGTTGCGCTTGGATAATTGTGTTTGCTTTCTGATCAGAGAAATAGTGTCATTTTAGACACAGTATTGCCGTCTCGCCGCAGACATGCCTCTAATATTACATTTTACTGTAGGACTAAACACTAAACTTCACACTGAGCTCAGTAAAATGCTCTTTGATTAGTTATTAATAATCTGATCAATAGTTCATTAAAGCCATTTGAATGGTGAAACACAGGTTTAGTTTAGTTTAATGTATTTTAAATAAATAAATAAATAAAAATAACATATTTTAAATGAAATAAATAGGCTTGTACTGAAAATGCCTATGTAGCTGGAGTGTGTCAGCAATTCCTGCAGATCACTACAGTTTTCAGTGTGACTCCTTATCCAGACCTCCATGGGTTAATACATTTGATTTCCAGTGACCATCAGTGTGATTTTGTTGTCAGCACACTCAACTATGTGAAGAACAAAGTGCTTGATAATAATATTTCGTTCATCAGATCTAGGATGTGTCACTGTAGACTGGACTTATGAACACTCAACAGTGCTCCTTTTCTTACTGCTGATTTTGTTGCTGTTTGTCCTCTACACAGGCTACACTGGTGTAAACTCACTCTTCAGTCCTGTGAGAGTTTGCCTTTAGCTCTACAATCCTCAAACTGTGTCCTGAGAGAGTTGGACCTGAGTAACAATGATCTGCAGGATTCAGGAGTGAAGCTTCTCTCTGATGGACTGAAGAGTGTAAACTGTAAACTGGAGACACTGAGGTAATTGATTCTCCACTCAACAGATACAGTTATATTGGGTTACCAAATGTGGAGCCCCTTTCAGTGGATTGCACAAACATTTACAGGGTTGTGATTTTAATCATAGCTACACTAATGTATGTTTAAAAGCATTACTGAGTAAACCGCAAAATGTTGCATTTATTAATGAAAGCTTCTCTTTTTCTAATATACACAAATATGACTAACAGATAAAGCAATTAGTTTATTTTATGGATCATTAGAATTAAATTATTTATTTATTCATATTTTATATTTTTATATATTATAATAAATAGAGTTTGTATTAGGATTAGTATATTAGAAATATTTATTTGGAATTCTGACTAAATAAAAATAAATAAATAAATAAATAAATAAATGAATGAATGAATGAATGAATGAATGCTAAAGAGAAAGTTCACCCTCTGGAGTTTGAGAGTTTTTTTGTGCTCTAGTGTGGTTAAGACATGCTCTGATATTTGTAGTTTCTTGTGAACATATAAAAGTCTCATGACCCTAATAGTATTATCTAAACCACTACAAAAATATGAACACACATACAAACACACACCCACTATCAGAATGTGTATTCAAGGCCTTACAGAAATGGACCTGGTGTACTCATGTATTTACTTTTTCATGGATCTGAAATGAACCCTGATTACTCATTCACATTAAACAATATATTGACTGAAGTTCTTCTGTCAGAAAGGCTAAATGTGAAGGAGAGTCAGCAGTCATGAAAATTGATTTGATTCTCATCGGACAGAATAAAAGTCAGCATCTTCATAACACAAAGAGATGTGTGATTGTCCAACTGTGTGATGTGGGCTATTGCTGTTTGTAGATTGTCTGTCTGTATGGTGACAGAGGAAGGCTGTGGTTTTCTGTCTTCAGCTCTGAGTTCAAACCCCTCACACCTGAGAGAACTGGATCTGAGCTACAATCATCTAGGAGATTCAGGAGTCAAGCTGCTCTCTGAAAAACTGGACTACACACTGGACAAACTCAAGTATGTGGAGCGTCACAACACACTAAAGGTCTTTTCTGATGTTCAGTTTTCTGTGAGGGTCATGGGGTGAGGACAGACAGAAGATGCAGCTTGTAGAGTATTACAGTCATGTCTTTGAAGAGCAAATAATTGAGTCTGAAATGAATCTCCTCTGTAAATGTTGGAGTGTATTGGGTCGGTTCTGACATTAAAGGGTACCTGTTTTGAAAAATCTACTTTTTAAGCTGTTTGGACAGACATATGTGTAGGTATAGTGTATAGACCGTCATATTGGGCTGATATAAACACACCGAGTCCTTTTTTGTCAGTTTAACAGCATCAAAACGGTAGACCAATTGGAGCGGTTTTGAGGCCGACCGCAACTTGACGTAGGAGATCGGTCCCCTCGCCCACCGAATTGATTGACAGCTGCATATTAACATGTCTCCATAGTAACGTGTATACTCGTATCAAGAAGCAACCGGGAATAAAATGTCTGTTCAGTTCACTAAGATCATCAATCATCAATCATGTGATCAAGAGTGAGTTTTACAAGTTTAACACGTGTTTAAAACAGTGCATGTTTGTAACGATCTATAGCAATTTACTTGAGCTTTATTTCATCACCACAGCCGCGTGTCAGGACCATTATAAAAAAAAGACGCTTCAATCCCGGTTTGTGGACATTAAATCAGGTTTATTTTGTACATTAACATAACAAATATCAATACAGCAGTGGAGATTAACCTGTGTCCTGTCACATTTGCTTGGAAAAAGAGTGCAAAGCTCAACGTGCGGCGCTCTATGTGTGTCTGTGCTGTGCTGTGTGTGTTTGTGTGTGTGTGCATGAACTTTGTAACGACATTGTGTATGACTCATAGTTGCAACTCCACAACAAACACATCAAACAATCATTGGTGACATTCTTACTGTAGTATTTCTCACAGATGTTACATGAGATCTGCTTCCTTCATGTCTGTATGTAGTCTGACACAGAAGAGGGCGGAGATTGAGGCACGCTGACATGCACCTGGGAACGGTGGGCGGGAGGACTAGCCTTAAAGGCACAGTACACAAAAACAGCAACAAGCTGTTTATAGCTATAATACAAAGGCTTCAGACAGCTGTAATCAATAATCTGATCTGTTTTGAGCAGAAACTTTACAGACAAATTCTGTTGAGACAAAACACTTATATTAAATATAAAAAAGGGGTAAATTATGCACCCTTTAAATCAAAGTTAAAAAGTATTATTTTTATTAGTTTATTTAATTATTCTTTTACAAAATTCTGCGCAGAAATAGCAAAACATGTCTGCAGATTCTGTCTGGCTCTGCTCATTGGGTTTAAAGTGACTTGTGAAAGTGTATGTGTTTTGTTTGTGCATGTGTGGACACTGAGTCGGTCCTGGTAAGAGTGGAGTGATCTCACTGATGTTGTTTTCTCTATTCTGTCTATTTTGATCTTCTCTATGTTGAAGATGATGATCAGGTAACAATCATGTGTGTCCCTGATGAAACTGCCATTGCCTTCTGATTAGTGTAGTCCACTAGTGTAGTAGTGTTTACTGTAAAGCTGGTTAGTTGCTCTTCTTTATTCTTCTTTAAATCTACTGATTCATTTATTATCCTTCATTTGTTGTTTTCTGTAATGAATCATGGAGTCAGAAAACAGCAAATGCTGATGATGCTCATGATTCTGACAGGAATATGCTAAACTAGAGCGAGTATAGCAGCTGGAGGTGCTACAGTGGACAAGGATGATTGGTGAGAGGCAGGTTCATGAAACCATGACAGGGTTCAGGACAGATGGTGAGGGGGAAACTGACAGGCAGGTGGACAGGGAGCAGGGCAAAGCCAAGGCAGGGACTACTGGACAGTAAACCAGGGCAGATCCTGTGGGTGAGGATAAACAGCAGGAGCACAGAGCTATAGAGGAGCTGGTAAAACCCTTCATAAGGATGTTGTAGTAAACCCCTTTTTAACATATTCAAACAAGAACTGGAGCAGTATTGGCATAGGCTACCACTCAGCATCTAGTAGCCTGAAGACTGATGTTTCGTTTTGTGTTTAATAGGCCTGTTTGTGGATATCTATCTCCTTTTTATGTGCCCTCTTGTTTCCTTTTTTTTCTCATGTGTTTGGTATATAGGCTACTTAAATGTAATTCATAATTTCCTTATTTAAAAATGAACTATAGTTTGTAAAGACTGTATTGTTTTGTAATTTGTACTGTAAATATTTTTTTTGCTATTGCAGTAAATTAATATGTAAATAAATAAATGATGTTGATGTCATTTATGGCAATGTGATCGGTCTTGTCTGCAGCATGATGGCGGATGACTGCAGCATGATGGCTCCATTTTCAACTCCTCCCCCGCCTGCACTCAGCTAATCTCATTTTTCTCTGCCGACTGCAGCTGTGCTTGATGTCAAACGCACCTAATCTTTCTAAATGAAATGTGTACTTTACTACATTCAATCAGCTCACAGTAGAAAAATAAGCTCTGCCCACTGGCCGCGTCCACTTAAACACTTTGAGCGTGCCTCTACTAAAATCACTGATATCATGTCTTTATTTGGACTTAGAAAATGAAAGCCAGAGCCCTGTGTTCAGTGTGTCCAGTGTTTCCACATAGTTATGACCATTAAAGGCATTCAGAGAAGTCAAATTAAGTCATGGGGACTTAAATAATTACATTCACACTCAATCTACAATGTCCTTTTGTCCTCTACACAGGCTACAGGGCTGTAAACTCACTGCTCAGTGCTGTGAGAGTTTGTCTTCAGCTCTACAATCCTCAAACTGTGCCCTGAGAGAGCTGGATCTGAGTAACAATGACCTGCCAGATTCAGGAGTGAAGCTTCTCTTGGATGGACTTAGGAGTCCACACTGTAAACTGGAGACACTGAGGTAAACGATTCTTCACTCAACGACAATAAAAAGTGTTTTGGTTTAGATTGAAATGTCCAGATATATTTAAGAGCATGTGTGGATAAATGGCAAAATGCTGCTTTTCAAATGAAAGTTGATGTTGGATGCTGTCAAGAAATAAACAGAAGCAATGTGGATAAGGTCTGAGGAGGTTTCTGGGCCCTGGAGCAGGTTTGACAGGCTCTGATAATTTGCCTTTAGCAGGTTCATAAATGTATAAACTCTCATGGTCCTCTTAACAAAACTGAAATTTAGCAGTTTTCTTACATTTTTTAAATATTCAAGAATATTAGATGGCATTTAATATTCAGTTTTATTAAATAATAATTGTCAATAATTCTTATTGACACAAATTCAAAAGGTTTTGTCATAATATTAAACTTAAAGTTTATTTTACATTAGATGAATAAGTAAAATCACTCTGTTAATGTTATTTGTGTTCTTCTTTCTCAGACTGGTCATGTGTAATCTCACTGTTCAGTCCTGTGAGAGTTTGTCTTCAGCTCTACAATCCTCAAACTGTGTCCTGAGAGAGTTGGGCCTGAGTAACAATGACCTGCAGGATTCAGGAGTGAAGCTTCTCTCTGATGGACTGAAGAGTCCAAACTGTAAACTGGAGACACTGAGGTAAATGATTCTCTACTCAACAGATACAGTTATATTGGGTTACCAAATGTGGAGCCCCTTTCAGTAGATAAACAGAAGAAGAAACAAAACATTTACAGGGTTGTGATTTTAATCATAACTACACTAATGTATGTTTAAAAGCATTACTGAGTACACTGCAAAATGTTGCATTTATAAATGAAAGCTTCCATTTTTTTCTAATATACCCAAATATGACTAACAGATAAAGCAATTAGTTTATTTTATGGATCATTAGAATTAAATTATTTATTTATTCATATTTATTCATATAGATAAATAAATAAATATTTATTTGTGCTCTGGTGAGGTTTAGACATGCTCTGATATTTGTAGTTTCTTGTGAACATATAAAAGTCTCATGACCCTCATAGTATTATCTAAACCACTACAATAATATGAACACACACACACTATCAGAATGTGTATTCAAGGCCTTACAGAAATGGAACTGGTGAACTCATGTTTTTACTACTCATGGATCTAAAATTAACCTTGATTACTTATTCACATTAAACAATATATTGAAGTTCTTCTGTCAGAAAGGCTGAATGTGAAGGAGAGTCAGCAGTCATGAATATTGATGTGATTCTCACCTGACAGAATAAAAGTCAGCATATTCACAACACAAAGAGATGTGTGATTGTCCAACTGTGTGACGTGGACTATTGCTGTGTTTGTAGATTGTCTGGCTGTATGGTGACAGAGGAAGGCTGTGGTTTTCTGTCTTCAGCTCTGAGTTCAAACCCCTCACACCTGAGAGAACTGGATCTGAGCTACAATCATCCAGGAGATTCAGGAGTCAAGCTGCTCTCTAAAAAACTGGAGGACTACACACTGGCCAAACTCAAGTACGTGGAGCTTCACTGCCCTTGTGCTTTTACACTGAACGGCTTTAAAAACACACTAAAGGTCTTTTCTGATGTTCAGTTTTCTGTGAGGGTCATGGGGTGAGGACAGACAGAAGATACAGCTTGTAGAGTATTACAGTCATGTCTATGAAGAGCAAATCATTGAGTCTGAAATGAATCTCCTCTGTAAATGTTGGAGTGTAATGGGTCAGTTCTGACATGAAGCGGGACACACTGTACAGTTTCAGCATTTGAGCTGAGCAGAGAAACTTCTTCATACACTTCTGCTGAAGAATCCTGCAATATCAGGTCAGGAATAGGGTTGGGGATTGAACATGGATTCAGATTCTGGATCAGACACTTAGATTAATGTTCAGACTCTTGTTCTGAAATGAACATCTGGATTCCTCTTCTGGATTCCTATGCACACGTGTGCAGTATCTGCGCTCGCTTCACCAACATCAGAGGAAAACAACGCACTGTGTTAGATTCATTGTGCATCCCGAGTGTAACCAACAAGTGTTGTGTGTTTTAGCTGAAGAGTTTGGAGCGTGTAGCTGAGCAGCTCAGTGCTAGCTTTAGCTTATTATCTGAAGGTGAAACTAAACAGCTTATTTTCTCCATCTGTGTGTGTTTACAGTCTGGATCATGGAGGAGACACGAGGATTACAGCAGGACCACGCAAATGTAGGACTACACACACACACACTCTGTTACGTAGCGGAAGCACCGCGCTACGCACATAAGGTCTAAGGATGACTGTCTATTGAAAGAGGTCACCCGGAGTCCCCGTTCCTGCTTCCCCAAGCACACACACAGAGGCCAAGTTGTCCAAAAAGGGGTAACAGATTTATTAAACAAATATTTCCAATCAAAATTAAATATAAGGGAAGAAGAGGCCAAAACAACAAACAAAACAAAGTATGCTATCTAATATTGAATCTCTTACCTCAAGCGAAAAATAAAGTTATGCAAATAATATAACAATTCTACACTCCCTTACTATCCATTAAACAGGAGAAAACAGGACAAAAGAAAAGGGCCTTCCCTTAAAACATTCAGTAGTGAACAAACATTTAGCCACAGCTAGCACAAGATACCGTCCTAGTACCGTTTTTAACAGAGTATCTCACCAGATGACTTTATAAAAGGGTTCTAGACAGGAAAGAAAGAATCAGCCACCGCTAATGCAAGTTACCGTCCTATTACCATAATTAACAGAGTATCTCACCAGATAACTTTGGAAAAAAAAGGTTTCGGACAGAAAGCGTTCACTGCCACACAGTGAACTTAGAGCGATCTGCTCACACACATACACAACGAGGGGAAACAGGAAGAAGGAGCTCGATGAACAAAGCCGACAGCGTGGTTTTTATAATGGGCGCCGCCCCTCTCACAGCTGCACCTGATCTCCGCTCATAAGGAGAGAGAGAAAGAGACAAATAAGGGAGGATACAACACACAGGAACAATACACACCAGCATTGTCAAAATATCATGTCACTCAATATGTAACACACTCTCTCTCTCATACATGAATGCACATACGCACACACACACACACAAACACACACATACACACACACACACACTGTCATAGTTTCTGGCTATTCTCTTAATAAATGAAACTCAGACTGGAGGTTATGAATATCAGAAGAATATACTTTATTGGAATAATTTCCAAAAAAGCAGAGACAGCCTGGAGCAGACCCATCTCTAGTCTCTCCCCAGGACAAATCCAATTTATTTCACATTTGCTATAACTTTTATCCTTGCATCCTCACACCTTTGTGTTTTCACAGCTGGTTCCTGGTTCAACAGGCATCTCCCAGCTCCTACTAATTTATGACCTCTATTTAAAGCCCCATCTCCTTGTTGGGCCTTATAATGTTCAGATCTAATGTACTCATAACTGTTTTTCCACATACAGTTCAAATTTGCCAATCATTAGTAGTGTTTGTGTATTCAAACATTTAAACTGGATCCTCTTTTCACCCATACAGTATGTGTCTTTTCAAACATACATGACACTTCTAACATATGTTGTATACATTTCATGCTTTTCTGGCTTTTCTGCTCTATTTCTGGCTAACAGTTGTTTCGGTATTGTATCCCCAGTCCTCTCTCATGCCCTTTTATGACCTCTTTGCCTTAACCTATCACCTGTTTTCAAAGACATGTAATGGCAGATTCATATGGCCCTCCACTCACACAATTAGAAGTCTTATACAGCTTTTTAGAAAATAAATGTCTTCTTCAACACACACTCTCTCTCGCACACACACACACACTGTCTCTAACACACACATACACACACACACTTACTCACACACACGCTCACACACACACCTACACACACACAAGGCACTCACACACACTTGCACACACTGTCTCTCACACACATGGAAACACACACACCTACTTACTCACACACTAACACTCTCACACACTCTCTCACACACGCTCACTCTCACACACACACTTACACACACAAACACACACTCTCTCACACACACACTCTCTCTCTCTCACACACACACAAATACACACTAACACACATACACACACTTACACACACTCACTTACTCTCTCACACACACACACACGCACACACACAAACACACACATAAACACTCTCTCACACACATTCTCTCACACACACACACATACTATCACACACTCACTTACACACACACGCACACACATTCACACACACACTAACACACATACACTTACATACACTCACACACACACTTACTCTCTCTCTCTCTCACACACACACACACACAAACACACGCACACACACATTTTCACACACACACACACACACTTACACACACACAAACACTCTCACACTCTCGCACACACTTTCTCTCTCTCTCTCTCTCTCACACACACACACACACTTTCTCTTTCACTCACACACACACACACACACACTCTTTCTCTCTCTCTCTCACACACACACACACACACACACACACACTCAGCTGTGGTTATAAATGTGTCTCTTCTTGTGTTCAGATGCCTGTTTCCTCACACTGGATCCAAACACAGCACACACTCGTCTCAGACTGTCTGAGGAGAACAGAGAGGTGGAGTGTGTGAGAGAGAATCAGCCGTATCCTGATCATCCAGACAGATTTGATGGTGGTTATCCTCAGGTGTTAAGCAGAGAGAGTGTGTGTGGACGCTGTTACTGGGAGATTGACTGGAGTGGAGATGATGTGGATATATCAGTGTCATATAAGAGCATCAGGAGGAAGGGAGGAGGTGATGAGTGTGGGTTTGGATTTAATGCTCAGTCCTGGAGTTTGTTCTGCTCTTCCTCCAGTTTCACATTCAGTCACAATAACACACACACTAATCTCCCAGTGAAGCGGCTCAGCAGGAGAATAGGAGTGTTTGTGGATCACAGTGCAGGAACTCTGATCTTCTACAACATCTATAGAGACACAATGAGCCTCATCCACTCAGTCCAGACCACATTCACTGAGCCGCTCTGGGCTGGGTTTAGGGTTTATTCTGGATCATCAGTGAAACTGAGCTGAAGACTGACGAGAGATTTACCCATTATCATCTGCAGGAGCACTCAGCAGCAGTGTGTGTGTGTGTGCGCGCATGTGTTCACTACTGTGTTTGTGTGTGTGTACATATGCGTGCATGTTCACTGCTCTGTGTGTGTGTGAGACAGAGAGTGTGTGTGTGAGTGTGATGACGAGTCAGGAGAACGTTTAACAACTTCACTGGTGCACAGCAGACAGTTCACATGACCCTACATGATGCTTCACCTTCTGTTGAGCGCTGCAGCACATGCGCAGCAGCAGCTCAGGAACAGAGCATTTAAAGCCTCAGAACACATATTCTACAATACTGTGTGTTCACGTGTGCTTGATGATGATTTCTCCAGCACTTGTCCTTAATTTAATGTGAAATTCAAACAATAAATGCTGTTTTGACTGCATAAAACACACGTTTGTATATATATATATATATATATATATATATAATAATATATATATATATATGAATATTTTTTTTT
>CAIGQQ010010322.1:843-14423 GCA_903798035.1 Danio albolineatus
TATATATATATATATATATATATATATATATATATATATATAAATATATATATATTTCATTTATTGTAAAACACTGGAAGCCAAACATCATCGGCATCTATATTGACTTTCACTTTGACATTACACAAAATATCTTCTTTCACAGAGGAGCGTCACGCAGCTGAGTAAATGTTGATTTTGGGTGGATTATCCGTTTCAGAGCTGATCTGCCAGTGGTTTATCTGGGGACGCAGTGATATCTGCATTTAGGAGAACAGTGAAATGTCACAGCGGCAGACTGTTTTCATCATCATCATCGTTCAGCTGGGATGTACTGGGAGCAAGACTTCCTCGCCTGCTTGACTTTAGAGCAGGTCTAGAGTGGCCCGGCCTCCGCACAAGGTGAAAACAGGTTTTCAGCAGCTCACTGAAGCGCTGTCCTCCCGCCGGGGCCTTCGTGCAAGCACAGCTAAGAGAATTTAAATGTCAGGAGCTTATTATGTCAACAAAATTTAGCATCAGTCGGGTCCGCTTTAACGCATCCTCGAGTCTGTTGCTATATAAACTCAAAAACGCGATGCATTATTGATAAAAACGCATGAAGCATTTCCACTGAGTTGCATGCAGAAGAGAAAGCATATGGGAATCATTTTGAAATGTAATATGCACAACGAGATATTCAACATGAAAACGTTGCAGTGCATTTCTGTATTTAACATCATACATTTTTTAATGTAATATCTTAAAAAAACAATCGCAAAATTTATAAATGTAATGCACAAAATGACAAATTCAGTATGAAAACATTGCAATAAATTTATGTGTTTAAAATGCATGAAACATTTCAGTCAGAAGAGTATGAAAGCATGTGAGAATCATTTTGAAGTGTAATATGCATAACAAGAAATTAAATAAGAAAACATTGCCGTGCATTTCTGTATTTAACATCACTGTATTTTGCATTACTTGTGAGCAAAGTTCGGTGTTAAAGAAAAATGACAATTTTATTATGTGATTTAATATGTAAACTCAGCCTCATCTCATGAGGAAATGCAACTTGATTACGTCTTTTCAGTTTAGTGGCTGATTCGTAAGACTTCATATGTCTTCGGTTGTATGAAAATGTACTATTTTTACACCGAACCACATATAGAAACAAGCATCTCGATGACAAACCATCAAAATAAAATCTGGGTTTTGATTCGATTGTTAAGATTATTTGAGGAAATTGTGACTGAGATGACTGTAGTCTGGTAGAATGCATTTCTCAAGCTTATTAGACATATATGAAAAACAAATGTGATTTTAAACATCTTCATGCAAGCACAGCTAAGAGAATTTAAATGTCAGGAGCTTATTATTTCAACTAAATTTAGCGTCGGTCTGATCCACTTTAATTCATCGTGTCTGTTGCTATATAAACTCAAAATCTCAATGTATTATTGATAAAAATGCACATGCAAACATTTCCACTGAGTTGCGGTCAGAAGAGTATGAAAGCATATGAGAATCATTTTGAAATGTAATATGCACGAGAAATTCAACATAAAAACACTGCAGCGTATTTCTGGATGTAACGTCACTGTATTTTGCATTACTTTTGAGTAAGGTTTGGTGCCAAAAAAAAGAAAAATTACAATTTTATTATGTGATTTAAAATGTAAATTCAGCCTGATCTCAGCTTGGTCTGGTCAGTTTAGTGGCTGATTCGTGAGACTTCACATGACTTCGGTTAGATGAAAATGTACTATTTTTACACTGAACCTCACTCCTAAACCCAACCATCATTGGGGGATTAGCAAATTGTACTAAAATGTTCAAAGATTGTACAAATTTACACGAATTAACCACTAAATCAAAAAGTTACAAATCGGCCTGAGATATCTTTGGTAAATCATTTACTAATTTTATTGCATTAAAGGTTATAAAGTTTAATTAATTAACTAATACAGATGCATTTGGTCAAATCACTTACAGAAACAAGCATCTCCATGACAAACCATCAAAATAAAATCTGCGTTTTGATTCGATTATTAAGATTATTTGAGGAAATTGTGACTGAGATGACAGTAGTCTGGTAGAATGCATTTCTCAAGCGTCTAAAAAAATATATAAAAAAGAAAAACTAATTTGATTTTAAACGTGTTCGTGCAAGCACAGCTAAGAGAATTTAAATGTCAGGAGCTTATTATTTCAACTACATTTAGCGTCATCGGATCCACTTTAATGTATAGTGTCTGTTGCTATATGAGCTCAAAATCTCAATGCATTATTGATAAAAACACCTGAAACATTTCCACTGAGTTGCGGTCAGAAGAGTATAAAGGCATATGAGAGTTCATTTTGAAATGTAATATGCACAACGAGAAATTCAACATGAAAACATTGCAGTGCATTTCTGTATTTAACATCTCTGTATTTTGCATTACTTGTGAGTAAAGTTCGGTGCCAAAGAAAAAAGACAATTTTATTATGTGATTTAATATGTAAATCCAGCCTCATCTCATGAGGAAATGTAACTATATTACGTTTTGTCAGTTTAGTGGCTAATTCGTGAGACTTCACGTCTTCGGTTGTATGAAAATGTACTATTTTTACACCGAACCTCACCCCTTAACCCAACCATCATTGGGGGATTAGCATTTCAACATGAAAACATTGCAGTGCATTTCTGTATGTAAAATCACTGTATTTTGCATTACTTATGAGTAGGGCCAGATGGAATCTGTGGACATTTTTTGCCATTTCTGCGGAGTATTTATTTAAATATCTGCGGATTTATGCGGAATGATTTTGGGAGTTTCATAACTAAAACCTTAATATATGAAATAAAAAGTAATACCTTTATTTGGTAAACAAAACCTCTACTAAAAGACAGAAAATATTATTTTACACACTGTATTGTAAATAAATCACATGAATGTTTTCATATTAGTCAATAATTATACTGAAATTAATTTGAAAACTGAATAAATATACATTTACACACATTTACACTAGTAAATAAACAGAATCAATGATGTGCTAATGAATACCTTATTATATCAACTACATTTTGTGCCAGCAGCATCTGGTTTAATACAACATGTCTGTTGCTATATAAGCTCAAAATTGCAATGCATTGTTGATAAAACACATGAAACATTCCACTGAGTTGTGGACAGAAGAGCATGAAAGCATATGAGAGTTCGTTTTGAGAAATTCAATAAGAAAACATTACGATGCATTTCTGTGTCTCTTATTTAATTATAAATCAATCAATCAATCAATCAATCATACCGGCACTTCAACCCCCAAAATGTTCAAACCAAAACTACGGCGTTGCATATTGTCATAGTTGTCCACGTTTGAGCCGCAGTTGCATGTGCTGTTTGTTAATGGATCATCAGATAAAGCACAAAGAGAGCTCAGTCTCAATAGGTGCCGCTCTGGCTTTCTGAGGCGGGTTTGATGCAAGCGGAATGCTAATTAAATTCTAATTACGTTTTGCAAATGAGCAATCAAGATGAGCAAATTAGGGTCAACTTCAGACTTCAATATCTGACAGACTGCCAGGACTCTGAGGAAGGAGCTTGTAGATGATGAGAGAGCCAGTGTCCGGTGATATACACACTGCTCAGCATAAATCACCACACGCGCTTGTGAAAATGAAGATTTGTATCTGTTTGTCAGCGAATGGAGAGTGTAAATGTTGGTGCAGCATGCAACAGTCATATTAATTAGTGGCCAAACAGTGGCTCAGTGGTGTCGCATTGTGCCCTCATAGCAAGAATGTTGCTAGTTTGAGTCCCGGCTGGCCCAGTTGGCATTTCTGTGTGGAGTTTGCATGTTCTCCCAGTGTTGGTGTGGGTTTCCTCCGGGTGCTCCACTTTCTCCCACAAGTCCAAACACATGCGCTATAGGTCAACTGATGAACTAAATTGTCCGTAGTGTATGAGTGTGTGTGTGAATGTGAGAGTGTATGGGTGTTTCTCAGTATTGGGTTGCAGCTGGAAGGACATCACAGCGTAAAACATATGCTGGAATAGTTGTCGGTTCATTCCGCTGTGGTGACACCTGATAAATAAGGGATTAAGCCAAAGGAAAACGAATGAATGAATGAATGATATTCATTAAAATAAGAGTTTGGTCGCCGAACATCTTTAGGAATAGAAATATAATACATTTCAATTAAAATGAGGTGTTGAAAAAAAAATCTAATTAATTTTATATATTTTTTTTTGTTTCTCTTGATTTAAAAAATTAAAAATAAAAATATTTAATGATTTTTTTTATAATTTATTGATCATTTTTGTAATATTTTTCCCTAACATATTAATTCGGGTATAATAAAAAACAATTTTAATGTCAAACATATTAGTAATTTATTTGATACAAATTAGATTAACTGTTATATACAAATTAATTATTATTAGATACAAATTAATACTGTGATTCAGAGCTCTCGGTATCCATGGATAAGTCCTATACTATTACCTAACGGTTACCTATAGGCATGGGACGATAACCGTTTTCAAGGTATACCACGGTGTGGATAAGTCAAGGTTTTAAAGCCGCCAAAATGTTCTGCTCTACCGTTCCTAAGGTATGTGTACGATTTTTTTATTTATGTTTTTTTTTTTTTTACTTTGCTTGTTTTCAGTAAAAAATTCTGAAAAGAAGACCACATTTTATGGTTGTTTAAAAAAATGCTTCTTGGTTTAAGAGTTTGTAGATATGTGAACTAGAAATGAGACAAAAACATGGCTATGGTGTAAATGCACAGAACAGTTATGAGCTTATTTCCACATTATATGGTTATGATAACACAATATCATTGCCTTCTGTGATTTCCTGAAGATAAATACCAGAAATGAACGCAACTGGAATAACTACAGCAGTCACAATCATCAATCTCATATGAAGTAAGTGTTGTAGCGTTGTCCCATTTCTTAGGGGTAAATTTGAAGCCCTTCTCCTTCACACTCTGTTTCAAGGGAAGGAGTAGGGGTAAAAAACTAGAGTTGTGATTGTGCCTAAATGTACTAATGTCCACCTGTATGGTGCAAAGTGTGCCTTTTGAAAAGAGACCACCCCAGTGACAGATTTTGTACTTCTGAGTGTGTATAGAAAATTAATTTTCTTGTCAGCTTAGTCCCTTTATTAATCCGGGGGCGCCACAGCGGAATGAACCGCCAACTTATCCAGAATATGTTTTACACAGCGGATGCCCTTCCAGCTGCAACCCATATCTGGGAAACATCCAAACACACTCATTCACACATATACACTATGGACAATTTAGCCAACCCAATTCACCTGTACCACATGTCTTTGGACTGTGGGGGAAACCGGAACACCCGGAGGAAACCCACGCAACCACGGGGAGAACATGTAAACTCCACACAGAAATGTCAACTGACCCAGCCAAGGCTCGAACCAGCGACTTTCTTGCCGTGAGGCGAACGTGCTAACCACTAGGCCACCGTGGCGCCCTTGCATAGAAAATAGTAAGTTTAGGTTTAATAGCGTGTTCTGGGGTGAACTCATTTATGCTGGACACTGTAAGATAGGCCAAGGACAGTGAGCAGACCCAATGCTGAGACACAAAGAAAGACAGACTCATTCCCGAGCCCTCAAGACTTTGGCCCAATTCCCATTTAAAGACGTCTAGTTTTCCGAGCCATTACCCGTGAGAGATGGCCACACGTCTGCAGGCCACAGAGACGCTTAAAGACATGTTTAACACTGTCAGCAGAAGCTGCCACACTCTTATTGGGACTGTATCAGTGCAGGATATGAGGAGATACAGTTCAAGTCAGAATTGTTCGCCCTCCTTTGGATTTTTTTCCAGTGATGTTGAACAGATTCAGATTCCTCTAATATTGTTTTCTTCTGGAGAAAGTCTTATAATTATTATATTATTATTATATTATTCAAATTATTAGCCCCCTTAAGCAATATTAGTGTTGGATTGTCTCCAGAACAAACCACTGTTAAACAATGACTAGTCTAATTACCCTAACTTTACTCTAATTACCCTAGTGAAGCCTTTAAATGTCACTGTAATGCCGAGTTCAGACTGCATGATTTTAGCCCTGAGTTTGACTCGCTGTCAGGTTTTGAGAAACTCAGACAACTGCCTGAAATCACAGGTGAGCTAGTAACAATCACACAGTGTGAACTATCAAAGACACGATCTGAGAGAATCGCTGATGAGTCGCAGACACCCATGAGATATTTGGCATGCTAAATATGTGGAGCTGTTCAAAGTACCTACAGACAATCAGAGAGCAGCATCCACATCCATGAGTATGGGTAGTGGATACAGGCCATATCGATACAATTTCAATCAATTGGAATTATAGGAGAGCTGATTACATATCTTGATAAGCTCAAAAATGAGTTTTGCTGCTTGTTCAAAGTTAAATTTATTTATAAACTAATTTCAGGAGGATGACGTGGTTATAATTTATCACGGCTGGTCCTGCATTATCCAACTTAATATTCACCAATCTGATGTTTCCTAAGTCTCCATAATATAACTTAAGTTCCTTCCTAAAGCCATCTTCGTTTTGAGGAATCCCTCCTTCCTCCCCTTCTCTTCCTCTTTTCCTAGATGAGCGGCATAGCGGCCCAGTGGTTAGCACTGTTGCCTCACAGCAAGAACATCACTGGTTCTAGTCCTTATCAAGCCAGCCGATGTTTCTGTGTGGAGTTTACACGTCCTCCCCGTGCTTGCATTGGTTTTCCCGGTTTCCTCCCACCATCCAAAAACATGCAACTTAAGTTAATTGACTAATCCAAATCGACACTATAGACATGCTCCTAGTAAGTAGTTATCTCTTCATAACAACAGTGGTGGAAATAGTACTGAAAAATCATACTCAAGTAAAAGTACCATTACTTGCTTTAAAAATGTAGTGCAAGAAGAGTAAAAGTATCTGTAGTAAACATTACTCAAAGTATGAGTAAAAAGTAGACCTTTTAGAAGTACTCAAGAGTAGTGAGCAGTGAGTATTACACTGTAGAAAAGCTGATGCGTTTACAGAATGTTACGTTTATACATTCCTGCACAAACAACATGTGGTGTATTTAGGGATCTTCCTATTTTTGTTTGTTCCTTCCAACCTTCCTTCAATTATTTGTTTGTTCCCTCCTTCCTTCATTCATTCATTTGTTCCCTCCTTCCTTCTTTTACTCGTTTGTTCGATCATATTTGTTCCTTCATTAGGTCGTATTGTTCATTCATTTGTTTGTTCGTTCCTTCCTTCCTTTGTTTGTTCAGTCCTTCCTTGAATTCTTCATTCGTTTGGTCCTTCCTTCTTTCCTCCCTTCATTTGTTCGCTCATTCTTTCTTTCATATTTTTGTTCCTTCCTTCATTAGGTCCTTTGTTCGTTCGTTCGTTCGTTCCTTTCTTTTTTCCTTCCTTTGTTTGTTCAGTCCTTCCTTGAATCCTTCCCTCATTCGTTTGGTCCTTCCTTCTTTCCTCCCTTCATTTGTTCGCTCATTCTTTCTTTCGTACTTTTGTTCCTTCCTTCATTAGGTCCTTAGTTCATTCGTTCGTTCCTTCGTTCCTTCCTTAGTTTGTTCAGTCCTTCCTTGAATCCTTCCTTCATTTATTTGGTTCTTCGATCCTTCCTTCCATTCCTTGTTTGGTCCTTCCTTTTATTTGGCCCTTCATTCCATTCTTCATTTGTTCCATTTAGTGATAGTTTAAGGCTGTTTGGTGATTTCAGTCCTCATACAGTCGACATCCATCATTTTCAGTCACATGCAGTCTATAAACAGTCTCTGGATCATTGCGTGTGCAGATTTTGGACGTCTTCTTGGACATTTTTAATGTTTCCCAAAGGTTTGCTGCGTTTATAAAGCGCCCATGTCTTGAGGTTGTTCAGTATGATGTGATTTACTTTCTATGTGTGGTTTAATTGGACAGGAATCACAGGACTGATCTTTCTACTGTAGACAATGACCATAGACAAGACAGAAATACAGTAGTGACTGCAGGATGAAGGACAGTAGTGGAGGAAAAGCACCGATACTGCAGTAAACATGTGCTCAAGGGGAAGTAAAAGTCCACATTTATAAAACTACTCAGTAAATTACAATTCCTGAAAAAAACTACTCAATTACAGTAGTGCAGAGTATTTGTAATTAGTTACTTTACACCACTGCAAAACAATCCCTAATTGCTCTTTGGCTTCAAACAGCAAGGGAGTTCTCCAGATCTACCTGAGCTCAAACTCCCCTCTCGCCTTGCAAACGGGAGGGAGCCCCAGACTCGAGGATCTTATGAGCTCAGGGCTCTCTCCCGGGACAGCATACCAAACAAGCTTTATAATCATTCATAAGCTAAGTCTGAACTCTTGAACTACCTATTTAAAATAAGCCGAATCAACACAATTCTTGAAGTTTTTGTAGGATAACTTAATTTATGTTCAATCCACTTAAATTTGTAAAACACTTAAGTGAGCTCAATGGATTTGTGTTAGGACACCATGAACAATCTCTGTGGATTCGAGCGTTTTTTACAGTGTGTGAGATTTGTGGCACATCAGCGCTGAGCATGTTCATTTGTGTGTTTTATAGCCGTGTCCTGCTGAGGAGCGGTCACTTGATTTTTTACTTACCGTACTGTATATGTGTGTGTGTGTGTGTGGTTTTATTTCTGTGTAGTCAGGTTTTCTTCTCTGGCTTCGCAGAGAACTTTTACCACACTTTGGTCCACTGTACTCCTGACATAAAATCGAGACTAATCTCATTGACGAGTGTGCAATGGAGCTCAATGGCTCTAAGCTAATAATCCGAGCTGATGCCCAGAAATAGAAAGCGCTCCATAAAAGCTTTTCAGAGCACTTGGACTGTATCAAAGGAATTTAAAGAGGCATTTAAGAGTTTGGGATAGCATCACTTTAATTGTTCATTTTGTGCATGTAATGTTTTACTATAGATTTAATTTGCAGTGCAGTTAATTGCATTTTTTAATTCATTTGGAGCACACAGCATAGTTAATTCAGTGTGTCTGAATGCTGAAGAAATTTATATAAACTCAACATCATGTCAAAATCTTTATTTATTACATTTGGAGCATGCAGCATAATTCATTCGAACAATTTTAAGCATGCAGATCATTTCATGCATCCAATGAATAAAACAATAAGAAGAATAATTTTGTCTCAATAATTAATTGTTTCATGCTCCTAATTAATAAAAAAAAATCGAACCTAGTTGTAAGAGCAACAAATAATAACTTGACTTCAAGTTGACAAATTGGAAGTGTTAGAAGGTGGATTTTTCTGATGAATCATCTGTTGAGCTCCATCCCAATCATCACAAGACCTACTGGAACCGGCATGGAGCCAAGATTCTCAGAGAAATCAGTCAAGTTTGGTGAAGGAGACATCATGGTTTGGGGTTACATTCAGTATGGGGGCGTGCGAGAGATCTGCAGAGTGTCTGCAACATCAACAGCCTGAGGTATCAAGACATCTGTGCTGCCCATTACATTACAAACCACAGGAGAGGGCAGATTCTCCAGCAGGATAGCGCTCCTTCTCATACTTCAGCCTCCACATCAAAGCTCCTGAAAGCAGAGAAGGTCAAGCTGCTCCAGGATTGGCCAGCCCAGTCACCAGACATGAACATTATTGAGCACCTCTGGGGTAAGATGAAGGAGGAGGCGTTGAAGATGAACCCAAAGACTCGTGATGATCTCTGGGAGATGAACTCTGCATTCCAGATGACTTTATTAATGCGTTATTGGAGTCATTGCAGAGATGTGTGGATGCAGTCCTCCAAGCTCATGGGAGTCACACACAATATTCGTTCTGTCTCCACTGCAGCATGACTTTATATTCCATACTGGACATTATTTCTGTTCAGTGACGAGACTTTAGTCTAAGCAGAGTCAGACCGCACTGTCCTCATTACATCAGTCAACATCAAGACATGATCATCTTTTATTGTGGTAAAATAAGTGTAATCTAGAGGCTTTCACCTTTCATATAAGCCACTGCTGATACCAAATGATCAACTAGAAGTCAAGTTATTATTTGTTGTTCAACCTGGATAGGCAACAAGACTTATATTATAATTCTTATAATTACAATTCTGACTTCAACTATATTCAGTTGAAGTCAGAATTATTCGCCCCCCTTTGATTTTTTTTTTTCTTTTTTAAATATTTCCCAAATGATGTGTAACAGAATTAGGAAATTTTCACAGTATGTCTGATATTTTTTTTCTAGAGAAAGTCTTATTTGTTTTATTTTGGCTAGAATAAAAGCAGTTTTTATTTTTTAAAGACCATTTTAAGGTCAAAATTATTAGCCTCTTTAAGCTAATTTTGATAGTCTAAAGAACTAAACATTATTACACAGTTCCTTGCCTAATTACCCTAACCTGCCTGGTTCAGCTAATTAACCTCGTTAAGCCTTTAAGTGTCACTTTAAGCTGTTTAGAAGTGTCTTGAAGAATATCTAGTCTAATATTATTTACTGTCATCATGGCAAAGATAAAATAAATCAGTCATTAGAGATGAGTTATTAAAACTGTTTAGAAATGTGTTGAAGAAATCTGCTCTCCATTAAACAGAAATTGGGGAAAAAAATAAACAAGGTGGCTAATAATTCTGACTTCAACTGTATATATAACAGTATATACAAACTTATTTACCTTAATCTAAACTTAACATTTTCTTTACTAAAACCAAATCGGTTTTAAGCTCTGAAAACACCCCCAGACTTTGTTTTCAAAATATGTCTTAGGCCCCGTTTACACTAATGTGTTTTCGTTTTAAAACACATAAGTTTTGCTACGGTTGCGCCATCCGTCCACACTACGCCGGAGTTTTCGAGCCCCGAAAACTGAGCTTTTTGTAAACGCTGGAGAGGCCGTGTTCATCCTAAAACGCTGCTGCTCCGTCTGTGTGGATGGGGGAAACAGAGACGTCTGAAAACAGAGGCGTGGCTGCTGAGATTCGCTACGTGATTGGGGCTTTTGGGTCATTGTGTATCCTTCCCTTATTCGTCAAGCCCCTATCACATGACTATTACGCCACCGGAAGACGGCAGACCAGCCTTCACTGTAAACAACAACATGGACACAGAAATGGGAGCGTTGTTTGCACTATTGTCCCTTTTTAGGCGCCATTGTGCAGTTAAACTCTGCCTTTTTTTACTACAACAGCTGCATATATTCACAAGAGGCAAGCTACTGTTCCAGCACTCGCTAATCGCTCGCGTTGCAAGCAGCGTAAGCCCTATTTAGAACGCCGATCGAGACACGTGCTTCCTGTTTATACTTGAACGCGCATGCCCAGAGTGCGCGAATGGTCACATGATATGCGTTTCTGGTGGAGTAGTGTGGACGCGGATATGTTCAGAAACGCTGGGTGAAACCATAGACTGTAAAAAATATGGACGTAGTATCGGTGACGTCACCCATAGGTTTCTAAAGAACCCAAAAGAAGCTACTAGTAGGCGTGGCCAACCGTCGCAATTTTTTTCGTGCGTCATCGCACCAACCGAGGCATACCAAACATGGGCAAAGAGGCGGAGCATGGGCGGAGTTACAGGACGCATGCTGGCATTTAGCTAAGAGCTTTCTTATGGGAGAAACACATAATATTTCATTACCTGCGACTCGTTTGTGTTCTGACCACATGTGCTTGGCTGTACACTATATCAATAAAGTGTTTAGTCTGTTGAAAACACTGTTGTAATACATCAAGCCACTTAACATCGTTCTTATGACGTTTTTCAACAGGAAGAAAGTGCGAATTACATCCAAATACTTCAGATATAGTCTGTGTTAGTAAATGCAGGGCTATTGAGGAAATCCAGGCAGAACACTGTATGACAACGCTTCAGAGGACGATTTTATAGACTACAGCTGATCAATCTGTCAGATTCTGGAGTGCATTACAGCTCTGAAGAACATTATAAATGATTAATTATCCTAAATAAAGAAATTACATTTATAGAGATGGTATAAGTATATAATTTCACTCACCTGGGAAACGGAGGCCACGTGAATGGTTTGTGAGCACAGTTAAGTGCACACAGCATGCCATATTATCTGATAATTGCAGGAAATAATTCCAAAAGGCAACTGACTGTGTAAAGCAACATAAAACAACACAAAAATACGATGAATATGCCGAAATCAGCAGCTAATCAGCCGGAATCAGCTGAGGTGACGTGACAGTGACCAGCGGGACTAGCTGTCACTCAAGTGGCCACGCCCTTAATTATGCAAACTTAATTTAGCTTAATATAAAGGAAACGGAGGAGTTATAAAAAAAATTCACCCCCCTCACAGTTATGAAGGGTAATATTAGCTAAATGAACCAAAATCGTTCTTTGTACCAGGCTGTAAACAGCTTTTTTTCTGCTGTAAAGTTGGCCATTTCACCAGTGGGCTCATTAGAGATTTGCTCTATTATGGAGCAGGACTAGCGGAATTTCGATGAATTGCAGTTTCAGTTACTTCTGTATTGGCTTCCCGAGGGAGAGCGGGAGGTTGGTGCTTGGGTGAAACGCTAGTGTGGACGCGGATCGTTTTCATACTAAAATGCCGTTTTAAAACTAAAACGCACTAGTGTAAACGGGACCTTATAAGTTTACAAGCGCATTGGATCTTTAAATCCCCGCCGGTGTTTGAACGCTGAAGAGTTTCATTTAAATTCAACATCATGGAGATCTCTCCTCATCCTCTATAGACGTGCTGATCTTAATTATTTTGTGTATCCGTTCCTCACTAGTGTAGCGCGCACTAGCATGCTAATACCAGAGTATAAGCATCACACTAGCAGACATAAGACAGTATTCATCATTGACTTCTCAGAGGACTGAGCTCAGAGTCCAGTGTTTCCACACGCAGCATTAAATATGGATCCGCAGTCCTCCCAGACGGATCAAGTGTTCTTAGATCAGAGTAAACAGACTTAGCCGAGGGCTCGCTAATGCTAACCTTAAACACAGCACCTTTGTGTTCCTGTCAGTGACAACAAGCTGTGCTGAATAAACCATATGGGCCATATCTCCTATTACAGTCAGTGCGGGAGGGCGCTCATTAGCATATTACCTTCACGTTGAAGTGTGGTAGTATTATAGACACTATTAGATTCAACGTTGATCTCATATGTGCCTCATGAAGTGGTTAGAAACGTGCAGATTTTATTGGATGTTTGATGTAATCTCGACTGAAACATGAAATGAGGGCGGGGCATAGAGTAGCTCCGCCTCTTATTTAAAAAAAAACAGCCAATAGTGTTAGTTTTCTCACAGCTCTGCCAGTGAGAGTGGTTGAGATCATTAGCATCAGATGAACAGCCAATGAGAGGAATAAGGGGGCGGGGCATATCAGGCACTAAAGAGCATTTGTTTGGTTAGAAGATTTGATGAGAAGTATGAGGTGACACACACAAACACACTAAGAAGAGCATACACACAAGCACACACACACACACACACACACACACACACAATCACAAGCAAATACACACACATAGAAAAACACAAACAACCACACATAGAGAAACAAACACACACTCACACAATCACAAGCAAACACACACAGAAAAGCACAAACAACCACATACACAGAGAAACAAACA
>CAIGQQ010010326.1:1639-20890 GCA_903798035.1 Danio albolineatus
GATCCTGGACCATCATCATGTAAATACAGGGTAAATTCACTAATGTTGATCCTGGACCATCATCATGTAAATACAGGGTAAATTCACTAATGTTGATGCTGGACCATCATCATGTAAATACAGGGTAATTTCACTAATGTTGATCCTGGACCATCATCATGTAAATACAGGGTAAATTCACTAATGTTGATCTTGGACCATCATCATGTAAATACAGGGTAAATTCACTAATGTTGATCCTGGACCATCATTCCACTCGGCAGAAAGTCATATGAAGAAGGAACAACCTAAAAATGAATATCTTTATGAACCTTCAAATGTGCACAGGTGAGCTGTCATGTACTACAAAGTTGGTCTATAGCTTTTGACTCTGTAGCACGTTGGTGACTTCTGCACACTGTGTGCCTCCTTGTGCACTACCCCCTCTGTAATTTTCCGTGGTATATACTTTGTGGCTGAGTTGCTGTTGTTGCCAGTAGCTTTCACTTTGTTATAATACTGCGAACAGTTGACTGTGAAACATTTAGTTATGAGGAAATAATGGATTTATTGTGTTGAATTGTAATATATTAAATGCTTTAGCTCACTGTTTTATTCTCCACCCTGAAATATCTGACTACTGGCCCTTTAAATTAAAGTTGACAAAATTGAGTAACATCATTTTAAACAGCTGGCATAACTTACAGGTGCAGTTACTGGATGGTGTGTGTGTGTGTTTGTGTGTGTGTGTGTGTGCGTGCGTGCGTGCGTGCGTGCGTGCGTGCGTGTGTGTGTGTGTCCGTCCTTCATATTTCCACTCAATGTGTTCAAGGATACAGTGGCACGATCACCTCACAGCAAGAAGTTTTCTGGTTCGAGTTTTAGCTTTTATTTGGCATTTCTATGGGAGTTTTTATGTTCTCCCCGACCCCTGATTAATAAAGGGACTAAGCCAAAAATTAAATGAATGAAAATGACTTTTGCTCATATTATTAGCAAAACCTGCTAAATGAACAGATCAAAAGTCATGTTTAACTTAACCTCACACGATTCCAACAGATCATAGCAAACTTGTAAAAGAATGCAGGTAGTTATGTCAGTATTTGAACACAAATGCAGTTCTCTCTCTATTCAACAAAGGGGAGAAGAGTCAATAGATCGCAATCATGTGTTTTTTCAGACACTTGCTGGTATCTGAATGTAAGTTTTGAGCATGAGCTGACATTAGCTTGAAGGCTGACATCTTGGGAATGTCGCGGTTTATGGGTCTGTGTTCTTTCTGCATTTTATGTGTCATTCCATGTTTGATGCTGTGTGCGAGGTTGTGTGTTTGTTTACCTTTTTGTGCTGTTACTGCTGGTACTGCAGTCCGTTTGTCCTTGTCCCTCTCTGTTTGTCTCTCAGGAATCTCTGATGTCTCTTCGTCGGATGACGATTTCATTTGGCCTGGGCTCTATTTGTTTTTGAACTTTGCTGTTTTTTTTCTTGTTGTTGTTGTTTGTTTGGGGTTTTTTTGTATCCTCTGATACGCATTTTTCTATTCACTAATAATTGTTGATCGCAATTGGATCCTCTCTGTCTGGTGTTGTGACAGGGAAATGAGCAGTTTTAACTTTACAAATATTAATATATTTTTTATAAACAAAACAAGTTTAAAATGGTAACGACACACCAAAAAGCAACTTTCTTACTTTTACCATAATTGCCTTTGTTCTAATTAAAAAACGTTTAATTTTCACAAGGGTCAGGTAAACTCTAGATTGTTCAAGAAAATTCTTCAAGCACCAGTTGGCCAACTTTGAACCAAAAACTCCTGACTTTTGACCCCAAGAAACCCAACTCAAGGCATGGGAGTGATTGTTAAAGCATGACTGTCCTTTTCACTAGTGTTGGAAGCTTTTGAAAACTGCTTCATAAATTGCTTCAGTGAAATTGTGGGGGAACCAACAGGTTTGATTGATTCAATGAGCTGTAGAAAGCTCCATGTATACCATCATGCACTAGAATGTTCACTTTGTTTCCCCAGGAATGTAAATTGATAATTGTACAACATACAGTATCTGACTGCAGTTCAAGGTTTTTCCAAGTACAAAATAAGCTAATTATTATTTTTTTAAAAACATTTCCCTAAATATCAAAATGATATAATACGAAAACTAAACTACACATGAATTATGAACCATGTCTAAACTATTACCAACTTATTAATGTCTGCCGTGAGGAAACTTGTAAAAAATCTAAAAGAAGATATGCATTTTTAACTGGTTTATTCTGTGCAGCCTGTATCAAAACAATGCTTTTCTCTAAACATTTAGTAGACATGAGGTAGAATTTAACATGAGTTAAAAAGTGTAAAATGTGTTTTTGACAATGCAAAATCAACTTAACCAACATACCTAATTACAGGTCTGTTCTAAATCTGCAGAATAATATGATACATATAATTCATTGACCAGATTTCATCATTTTACAGTCCATAGTCTAAACTTTGCTGTCAGGATGAAGTGTTTTCTTCCATCTCCCCGTGACAGTGTCTTTCTGAGAGAGATGTTGTATCCTCCACATTTCTCACACTCACTTCCTCTTCCCTGTCCCTTCTTTTCTCTCTCTTCTTCCTTTTTACAGATTCTGAAGGCCCTTCCCAGGGCACCCCACCTAAAGAGATTGACAATTGTGTTTCATTAGATACACAGAGCTTATTCTCTATATACTGTAGATATAATCCACTTCCACCAGATGTCAGTACAACAGTAGCAAAAGACATGTTTGTTTGTTTGTCTCAAGCAGAACATGGCACAAGTATTCTCTGGCTAATATTAATGAAAAATATAATAAGCATAGAGAGATAAATGAATGTAGTTATGATACCCACTGTTTCTGATGCATGGCAAAGAGGAGGGTTGAAAGTCTTCCCAACGTTCCTCACTTCTGGATCCAGTTGCAACGGGTACAGTAAATAAATAAAGCAAAACAGAAACTGTCATTCATTTGAATACATATTCGCAATGCATCAAACATTTGATTAAGTTATCCAATATAAACTGGCTGCAGACACCATGCAGTCTCAGACACATGCACTCAATAGACCTGGTGACGTCACTGCGAGAGCATTAAAAGCACTGCATGCAGTCTCCGTATGCATGTGCACCTGGTCTGCAGCCAGAAGTATTTGGACACTAAAAGTAAACCAAGGGTGTGTTCACATTTTGCAGCTTTGACTCCATTTGCAAATGGCCACAAGATGTCACTATAGGTAATTTAACTCTCAAGCCTCATTCACACTACAAGCGACTCGCAACGGCAAAGCACCAAGTGACTGTTAGTTTCAGCAGAAAGCGGGTGACTTCCGGCGACCTCTGTCTATGTGAGCAACATCGACCGCTGGCGACCAGGTAGGTATGTCAAGTGACACAAAGTTGAGAATCCTTCAACTTCATGCAAATGTAGAGCAACTTTCTTGAGCGACACCCAATAGGAGTACCAGTAGAGCTCACATGATCCTCTCAGCTCGCTCAGAGGCCGGTTGGATTTGTGCTGTATAGACCTACACAGACCTGCATTTGCAGCAGGTCGCCACCCAGAGCGACAGGCAACTACAAAGTCGATGTTAGTGTGAATGAGGGATCAGTCAGTTAATTCAGTTTAATGCCTTTGAGGCAAAACCTCGCAACCTGTATAATCATACCACATTTTATCCATCAGAACACTCTCGTCTCAGAAGATCTGTGATATATTTCAGTGACAAATAAGTTAATGAAAGTCTTGCAATCATGATGATGAGCTTTATAATGTTTTTTTGTTTTTAGTTGCATTGTCTCATGTTTACATTCATGTGTGTTTAGCTAGGTAACCGTCACTAAACTAAGAAGCAACATGTTTTTACGCTAGCACCCCTTGGTGAGAGGAGTGTAATTTATTTTTATGTTTGAAATATGGAAAATCATTATGATTTAAACATCTAAATAGTCCATTTCTGGAAGCTGTTTTGTTCTGAAATTGTTAAAGAGCCCCTATTGTACATTAAAAAGGGTCATATTTTGGTTTTGGTGGTCTCCAACAGCAGGCTAATATGCATGCATGGTCAAAAAAGACTTTCATTGTCTTATAATTTGCATTTATTTTTACCTAATTATCCCAGCGGCTCCTATATGAATAGTTCAGCAAATTAATTTGTTCCAAAACCCCTCCTTAGCGCGATGCTAAACTGCGCTGATTGGACCGATGACTCAGTCTGTTGCGATTGGACAACATCATTCAGCGCGAGAGAATGCCCACCATGGCTTATCAGTATTGAATTAGTCATAGTGTGTGTGTGAGCATACCTGCCAACACTCGTTTTCCCGGGAGTAGCCCGTATTTCAGACACCTCACCCCTGAAACTAACCCCCCGGTTTCCCAGCATATTACTCTATTCCTAACCATAAGTAAAAACAGCAACCCACATACAGTATTAGTGCACACAGCGGAAAAAGCTAAACCATTATGAAACAGGATCGCCGCATGTGTGTAGGAGAGCTGATGTAGCCACAGCAACGACAAACAGCAGAGGAACACGAGTTCACAAACACATTTTAATCCGTAAACAAAGCGGCACGCGTCGCGTTTACAACGTGCTTTTAGACGCGATATGAGAATACAAGTTAACCAGATACACTACAAGCGGTTAAAAGTTACAAAACACAATTAAATGCATCATTTACAAGCTAGAGTTTTAACCGTTTTAATCACACTTACTCACACTTGTTGGATAGCAGGCCAGATTCACTGTCAGGCCACCGGGAAATGTCCCGGAGCTCCCTATGGCTAGTCTGCCCCTGCATACAGTCTTTTCTGATCCTTCGTTTACTAAAAGGTCGACGAATCCTCTGTTGTAAGCGTGTAGATTTCAAGAGCAATCCTCAGAGGGAACAAAGCACAAGGCTGGGCTATAATGCTGAGGCATTTTTGCAAAAATAAACCTCAACCACTGACTCTTCACAGTCTCATCTCTGGTTCATCTGCACACTTCCAATAATATCCAGCTGAGCACAGTGCTCTTCTCTGTGTTGCCAGATGTAGCTGACTGATTCCAGTCCAAACCCTATCCAAAAGGTTTTTACCTGCACAATCAAATTCAAAACCGCCCAATGTGGCAACCTTTGCTTGTGGCTGTTGTTTGTGGGCGGGGTTAAGGGTTTTGAATCTCTCGGGGCTGCGCACACACAAATGGGCGGGGCTTATGTTTCATGTTCACGTCATGCCGAAACGGCTAAAGACTCGTAAGCACGGCGATTCGTTTGAGGAACTATGAGTCAACTCTTTTATAGATGAATCAATAGTTTTAAACACTGTGCACTTTCAGATTTAAGCCTTAGCTGGACATTTCACTTCACTTAGAGCTGTGTTACACGCTGCATGCAAGCTCATTTTCAAAAACCCATAATAGGGGCACTTTAACTGAGTGAATTATTGTGTGTGTTGCTTTACATAGCTCATTTAATGTATACTGTATACAAAAGAATGATAATGCACTGTAAATGTGAAAGAAAAATATTGTAAATTTGCTTTGTGACAATTTGTGTGTTTATTTCTTGATTTTTGATCTTCTAGTGTTTACGCTAGTTCCAGAATAAAACTCATTACACCCATCAGAGACTTTCTGCCTAATTTAAAAGAAATCAAATTCTGCTGCATCATTACAATGAACTCTGGTATAATAGCTATAACAGCGTTATTCATTTGAATAAGTGTGAATACTGCAATCTGAATCTTGATGTAGACCAAACAAGCAGACTTTAATGTGTACAGTCCATCTAGTTATGTGTTGTTAAGTTTATTTTCTTTAATATTATTATCAGTTTGTACAGCTTTTTGGTACACACTAATGTTTTTAAATGTGCTTTATATATTGACATGACTGGTTTGATATAAAAATGGTGCAGTTTGACTAAAATAAGAATGCAATAAGGCCTAAACACATCTAAGCCAAACAAAACACTGAGCCACTGTGCCACCCTATCTAGGAGAAGGGAGGAAGAGTAGGGGTGGAAAGGATGATTCTTCAAGACGAAGATAACTGAGGTTATTAATAGTGTTTTAGGATTCAGCTAATTGGTAAATCATGTGTTAGATGATGCGGGACCAGCTGTGGTCAATAATAAGCACGTGATTATGTCAAAATTAGTTCATAAACTTACCTTAACAGTGAAAATAGTTTAAAATAGTCTAGTCCTTAATTTTTGGTCATGCAGATGAGAATAAGACATTGAATTGTTATTTTTTAACAAAACAGTTTTCATTCACTATGCCACTGGCTTTTATCTTTTTATAGTCATGGTTATTTTTAGTGGATGCATGACATCATTTCCTATCAAGTTCACACAGATGTCAGCAGAGGATATGATGCAAATACACTCATAGATTATTGCCAGATAGTTGGTAGAAAGGTTGACATGGTTGTAAAGAATCTAATTTATGGATAGGATATGAAGTCTAAAATATTGCTTATTCTGAAAATACTTTACCTTTTTGAGGAGGGTTTCCTTCGCATGTTTTCTGACCAGGAATTATTTTTGACTTTCTGAGAGAACAAGACATCTGATTTAGTTTGAGTTCATTTATGGACCACTGAAGGTTATCGCTTAACAAAAGAAATAATATTATTCTATTACCAACAACAAAATGATATTAATAATTACATAACATAGATGAACAGACAGACATCACAGGGTTGTAAAAACCTCATAAAATAAATTCCACTAATAAGGCATGCATTTTTATGGATAGGATCATCAAGATGGACTGACTGACCTGTGTGCCTAAGCTAAAGGATCGGTGTGTGTGTGGTTTAGGAGAAGGGCATGGAGAGGATGAATTTCTTTTGGGAGGAAGGGGAGGAGGTGACAGACTGGAACGAGGAATTTGATACTCCTCCTGCGAGATCTGTAATAATAAGAGAGAAATGTAATTAACCGGTCTTTAAAGTGAAGCATCTTTAATAATAATAATAATAATAACTTTTATTTATATAGCGCCTTTCCAGAGCTCAAGGGCACTTTACAAAGAATGTAACAAAAGAAATAGTACAAGCAGACATTGAAAGAAACAGTAAACAGGTAGAGAATAGTACAAGCTTCCTTCTAATGGTACGTAGAGGAATCTCTGAATAATTAAAGTAAAAAAAATTAACACACTTTTAACCCTAAACTTTTATTTAAGTGGCTGACAATAATAAATTTTCTAAATTAGAATCAATCTGCCTTGTTTTTGAGCGGTGCAGTGCTGTAGCTGCTTAAATAAGTCCTTCTATGCTACTGTACTTCAACACCAGTTATTATGGTGGTACTTGAAGAGACAATTTGTCTTGAGGTGCGGTACTTGAGCTTGAGCTTGAGAACCACTTGAGAAAGCTTGAGAACCACTGTAGTAGAGAGTTCCAGAGTTTGGGTACAGTGACACTAAATAATCTGGCCCCCATTGAAGAGAGGCGATACCGAGGGACAGCAAGAAGGCCAGAGTCAGAGGATCATAGTGAGCGAGTAGGAATGTAGGGGACAAGCATGTTGCAAAGGTAAGAGGGGGCTAGGCCATTTAAGGATTTAAATACAAGCAGGAAAATTTTGAATTTAATGCAGTAAAATGTAGATCATTCAAGATTGGGGTTATATGAGCAGAGAGTTTGGTATGAGTACAAAAAAAACATAATCCAATATTTTTCTTCTTTACTCAATTTCTGAAAACATCAGCTGCATTAACCTAAAAGTATTTATCAGTAATACAAAAAACGTAGTAGGGTTAACATAAGATTATCAGTTTTCTGGAGAGGTGAACAACTCTGTAACAAAACGTTTGAATCTGTGCCAACTGAAATTCTTTTGTCTGCAGAACTGGAATGCATGAAGTTGAGTGAACAAAAAATACATAGTCCTTATTTCCTTTAGTTTTTTCTCATATATTTATGTTTATATGTGTGTTTATATAAATGTTTATATAAATGTTTACCTTTAATTGATAGGACAGTAGAGAGTATAGACTGGAAAGCATGGGGAGAGGAGAGAAGGGAAGGATCGGCATAGGACCTCGAGATGGGAATTGTACTCAGGTCGCCACGAACATCAGAGTGCTATGTGCCAATGCACTAACCACTACACCAATGACGCTGAGGTGTACTCAACTTTTGAAATTATCAGTTGCACTGACTTAAAATGTCTGAAGTTGAGTGAACAAAAAACTCTTGTGAATTGGTACTAAGAAATAATACATTATCAGAACTGAAAAATTCAGAAATTGAAGAAAAAAAACTAAAACAGAGATAAATGTTAACCAAACATTTATTAGACAGAATTAGAAACGGTACAGGAGGTAAAACAACAATGGTAAACAAGACAAGAATCAAAACATGACAACCAGGGAAAAATGCTTTGTAATGCTTTACATGTGAAGCATGTTGTCCTGTATTTTCTATTGAACTGTTTGTTTATTCCGATAATGTATTATTTCTTAGTACCAATTGCAAAAAGAGTTTTTTTTCCTTCAAATTCAGACATTTTAGGTCAGTGCAACTGATGTTTTGAAAAATTAAGTACATGTTGGCGCCAATGATGGAGGGTGTTAGTGTGTCGACACATGGCACTCTGGTGTTCGCTGCGACCTGAGTTCGATTCCCACTTCAAGGTCCTATGCAGATCCTTCCCCTCTCTCCTTTCCACACGCTACTGTCTGATCAATGAAAGGTAAAAAAAAATGTTGACTGCACGAGAAAAAAACTAAAGGAAATAAGCATTGTTCTTTTTTCTTCAGGCATTCCAGTTCTGCTGACAAAAAATAAAAAATTTTGTTACAGAGTTGACCTCTCCAGAAAACTAATCATCTTAACCCAACAAAATATTTTTTGTATTATTGACAAATAATTTAAATAATTAAATATAAAAGAGAAAGTAAAATGTCAAATTGTTACTGATATTTTGACAAATGAAGTGAACGTACTTTCATTCTTATGTTTATAGTCTGAAAAGCCCATTCATCAAGAGTTTGCTTGTTGTTTTTATACGATCAGATGAAGACCAATATATATGTAAATATGAAAACAATAGTGTTGAACAAGAGTTTAGGATTGTAAAGTATGAAATGTCAAAAAAAGAATGCACAGGATTAGTTGTTAACACACTGAACTGTTAGCAGTGGAAATGTTTACCCGATTACCTATGATTTTTCTTTGCTTGGGGTTTAGAATGACCTAGAATTATTTATTTAAAGTCTGTTATTTAAAGTCTGTTAGTTGCACACATTGTCATTCTTTAGGTAAACGCCCCTCTTATTTTCTTAACCACGCCCTTCTTGCTATTACCGTTAAGCAAAAAGAAAGCCTCACCCCCTACTTAATATTCACTTTCAGTAGGAAGTAAATCAGAATACTGGAAAGAAGTGCCAGCAACATCCAGTTCACGCCAACTTTAAAATGTGAAAAGGCCAAATATGTGTGTGACAAGCAAAAATCTCCTAATTCCACACTTACATATTCATACCTTTTTCATACAAGCCAGCTTTTTCATTACTAGCTCTATATCCTCATGATCCTCCTCCTCCTCGTCATCATCATCATCATCATCATCTTCGTCATCCTCCTCCTCCTCTCCTGACCTCTTGTCTCGGATGGGCAAATAGGGCTCAATGAGGATGGACTCTGTGCCTCTAATGTCACAGCGGCAGTAAGGACACGTGTGTCCATCTGACTTCTGCAAGTTGGAAAAAAATGACACACAAAACTGAACACACTAATTCACCTAGGTAACGCACAATACATGAAAAGACATGACGCTCTAGCTAGAACGAGTTATGCAATGTGTTATATTTAAAGATGTAGGACTACAGAAACACATCACGTCCTCTCTTCTCTAAGGTAAATGTTATCTCAGCATGCAATGAAAGTGTGACTTCTACTTGAGAGAAGTGGAAAATCAGCCACACATCAAACAAAGGCAGGAAGCCTAAGCCAAACTGTCGGGTCACGTTGCATGACAGTGTGGTAAACTTTATGTTTCAAGCATTGCTGTTTTCTGAAATACCTGGCGTTATTCAAGTGTTTAATTATTAGTTAATGTTAATGGTTTATTGTACTAGAAAGAGTTCTGTTTATAATTTTTTGCAACAACAAAATAAAACACAAAGAATAGCTGTTCCGATTGTGGGTTTTGGGTGTAACCTCACCATAATTGCTGTGTGAGTGTGAATAGAAGCAATGTAAAGGTTTGCACATGATATACCTGCCAGCCAGTCAAGCAGGGCCGACACAGTAGATGCCCACAGGGCTGAATGCGAGTGTCTTTGTCTCGTTCTGTGCAGATTTTGCAGAGCTGGAACGTGCTGCCAATCTCACAGTATAATTCATACTGCTCCTGAAGAGAGAATAGAAACAAACAAAGGATATCTAACATTAAAGATAAAAAGATGCACTTGAAAAACGGGCCAAAAGTGTTTATGGTAATCTGTGGATTGAAGGGGGAGATGTGATTCAATTCCTGTAAATAAATATAATTTCAACCTTTTCACATCGAGTTAAAAAAAGCTTTCGCCAAATACATGAAAATCTCTTTTCAGAACACTCTATTCATGCAAACTTCTGAGGCTGTAAACCAATCATAAAAATATGCTAAATCCTTATTAATCAAATTCTTCTGAAGAGATTGCTTTATATGGAGATCATATTTAATTTAGGCTTTTAGACACTAATTTAAGACAGCACATGCAATAACAAAAAACACCAGCAAATTAAGAAAAGATCTTCATCAATTTGACAGCACACCTGTTACAAATTCTCGCAACACAAACAACGGAAGAAACCCGCTGCAAGTTGGTCAAAACACAACGGAAATGTTTCAAGAGGACCCAAAAACATGACGGACCCAGCTGAGATATGGATGTAGTTAATTTATTTAATAACGCAACGTTTCAGTTTATCATTACTTAGACTGATAATTTACAAAAGACAACAGAATCGTGTAATCAGGATATTACACCTTTCAAAGACCACCAATCACTTCACTGAACAAGTCACGGCGGGTCCGTTTCTCAGCTGGGTTCGTCATGTTTTTGAGTCCTCTTGAAACATATCTGTTGTGTTTTGACCAACTTGCAGCGCGTTTCTTCCGTTGTGTTTTCTTTTGTTGTTTGTGTTTTGACCAATTTGCAGCGCGTTTCTTCCGTTTCTTCTTGCTGGTGTTTTTTGTTATTGCATGTGCTTTCTTAAATTGCAGCGCGTTAACCTCTCTCTGCCACCGAACTACAGGACATCAATTAGCGAACAAAGTGTACAGCATTCAGATTTAGTCACGGAAGCTCAAGTGTGCTTTCCTAATGCGGGAGAACCAATGAGATTTATTCTTTTGTGCCATGTGACTCATTGAAGCTTCTGCAGGAAAAGGGGATTGTTTTTTAGATTGTATCAAGCAGGTGTAGCTTCTGTTTATGTTTGCTTATTAATAAAAGTTAAACCATAAAATGTATGTCTCTTCAGAAGACATGTATTAAAATTCATTGATTTGAAGAATTTGGATTCAATTCACTGTAAATGGAGGGACAAAAATATATTATATTTCAATCAAATATATTTATTTGTGTTGCAAAGATGATCGAATTTCTTAAAGGTTTGGAACAAAATGAGGGTGAGTAAAGGGTAAAACATCTACAACGGCTGAGCGAGCTTAAATACGTTGCAAGCTAAGAAAACACAGGCAAATAGAGAAACATTAACAAACTGAGAAAACATCTTCATTGTAACTAACCCTCCAAAATCATCTTAATGCAAATTCATTGTGCTACAATTAATCCTTACCTGCAACAAAATTTACATATTTGTGCACAGTTGCTTATACCAAATGCACAACAAAATGCACAGCCTTTTGCGTTTGTACACTGCACGAAGATACACTGTATATGAACATACCGTTTTATCTTTCATAACTTCTAAACCCTATTTTGTAGAATTTTATTAGCCAATTTATTAGATCAAGGAGCTGTAACAACCAACTACACAAAAAAGCAGGAATCATATGATCGTTTGTGCTGCACAGAAACCAATAGAAAGCAAAAACAAGAACATACTCTCATATGATGACGTGTCTCTGTTTAAAACTAATGACATTTAAACAGATGTATAAAACATTAATAACCTCTTAAAAGAAAAAAAAATTAAGGCAATCAGAAGTCATTGTAAACTGATTTATTAGCTTTCCTTTACCTCTGTGACTTGGACTCGTCCCTTGTGAACTGGACTGCACAGGCTGCTGAGGTCAGGGTTCATGTCACGACCATCAGGGTACAAGTAGCTGCAGAAATTAATTTTTCAGATTGTAACTGACAATTCAGATGTCATTATTAAAGTTTGTTTTTCCCTGAAATAATATAAGACTGTAAACTCACCAGCCTTCCCTGAAACCTTGTATGAGTGCCTGGAAGAGAGGTGTATTCTGGGGAATGGTCTGCACAATACTTCCGTCACTGGTCACATGGCCAATGGCCCACTGACCCATCTGTGTGCAACTGAGACGAAAGATGTAGCTGTGGACGTACAGAGAATGGCAGACTGAGTATAAACCTTTGTACAGAAATGAATTAAAACTAAGGCAAAACTTAAACCAACCATTTGAAAAACGAACAAATAAAATAAGGCATCACGCTAACTTGCATGTTCATTTTCATATACACTGTTCTCACTGTCACACATGACAAAAATGAATATAATTAGTTTATATAATTACATTTGTTTGTCTTCCATGTACCTCTTGTTGTGTTGTAATGTAATATGTATTTATATACAGTAATGCAGTTATTGTGTATGGCCATATACCCAAAGTTCTTTACAATCATAAGGTGGGGGGGGTGGGTGGCGGGGGGGTGGGGTGTCTCTACACCACCACTAGTGTGCAGCATCCACATGGACGTTGAGACGGCTGCCACAGGACAACAGCGCTAGTGCACTCACCACACACCAGCTATAGGTGGAGTGGAGAGACATTGACAGAGCCAATTAAGTGGATGGGGATGATTGGGAGGCCATGATGGGTCATTTTGTGGCCGAGTGAACAAACTTGGCCAGGACACCAGGATTACACCACTACACTTTAAGAGAAGTGGATTTTTAATGACCACAGAGCATCGGAACCTCGGTTTAGGGTCTCATCCATAAGATGGCGTTCACTGACAGTGTAGTGTCCCCTTCACTTTACTGGGGTATTAGGACTCACACAGATGACAGGTTGAGCACTCCCTGCTGGCCTCACTAACACCACTTCCAACAGCAAGCTAGTTTTCCCATCTAGTCTCCCATTCAGATAGTGACCAAACCCAGCCCAGCTTAGCTTCAGTGAGTAACCCGTCTTGGGCTGCAGGGTGATATGGCTGTGGCGTGTTGTTTCGTTTTTGAGCCAAATCTCCAAACTGTCCTTTGGTATGACAGCCTCAACCATAGTTCAATAAATTACAGCTCTTACAATTTAAAACGAAAATTGTAAAAATCGTTAATAATACCTCAGGTCTAATTTTACAAGTGTTTAATTTTAGTAAAAGCAATGTTTTCATCCATATTTATAAAAAACATGGGAATTTGACTCATTTTGTCAATGAAAATCATGTCCTCCGGTGAGACACTATATGCTAATTTTATATGAAATCTTTAAATAGTTGAAGGACCTCATTTAAGATCATGTGACTGAAGCCCATTACGTGCACCAGTTAAGTTTATTGGGATCAACTAAAACATTGTTACGTTTCGTCCTTTTGTTTGACACCCTTGTTTATTGAAAATGTCCTACATGTCTGACAATTCATGGAAATATTATTCATAATTTCATATAAAATACATAGCACTGTCCAACAATTAGGATAAATAACTCTTATGCTTTTTGTATATTATTAAGAGTTTTTCTTCATCTTTAAATTGTCACACTATAGGATATTATTAAAATACAGACAGTTCAGTAAAGAAAAAAAACTGTGAAAGAATTCATAAAGTTAGTGACCCCTTATATTTCCTGAAACATCAGACCTCAAACTACATAAACAAAACTTTTGTTTCTTGGTCTTTTTACATAAAAAAAAATTACAAAATATGTCTCACCTGCCGGGACGATGTCTGTAGTGCTCCAGTCGAACCTTGACCTGGTCATAGGTGAGAAACGCCATGTATCCAGGATGAGTTACTGCTAAATGGTTCCAGTTTCTTATTAATGATGACCAAGGCTATAAGGGAAAATCAAGCATTACATGCATTTAAGTTTTAAAGTCATTCAAAAAAATTTAAAAAAGAAGAATTGATTCTTTTCTGGCACTTTCCATGAGAACAACATTCATTCATTCATTCATTCATTCATTCATTCATTCATTTTCCTTCAGCTTAGTCAGTTTATTCATCAGGCATCGCCACTGCAGAATGAACCGCCAACTTATTCAGCAAATGTTTTACACAGCGGATGCCCTTCCAGCTGCAACCCATCTCTGGGAATGAGTACAACATATTTAAAAGAAATATATTCTGAAATTTATAAGAAATATACTTTAGATGTGTTTTATATACTGATTCAAGTATTCATTAATTTTCCTTCAGCTTAGTCCCTGATTCATCAAAGGTCACCACAGCGCAATAACCCACCAATTACTCTGGCATATGTTTTATACAGAGGATGCCGTTCCAGCCGCAGCCAGGTACTGGGAAAGCTTTCAGTATTGTAAACATTAAATTGAATATAATATTCCATAATACAAAGTGAAAGTATTTATCAATAGACTGAAAGTACAATGTCACAACGAGAACATCAATGAGTTTGTAATAGTGTAAATAATGAGGTTACAGGCAAAATGTGCAGCACACCTATAAATATTATTAAATATATTATTAAGATTGAATGTTTTTACCATAATAAATATTAATATAATCTAAATTACTAAACTAGTGTTGGGGGATTCAGTTTAATTCTTGAATTTTTATTCATTCATTCATTTTCTTTTCGGCTTAGTCCCTTTATTAATCTGGGGTCGCCACAGCGGAATGAACCGACAATTTTTATTTGATTCAATGATTATTAATTTAAGACAAATGCAATTTTAAAAAATTAAAAGCCAGGTTAAGAAAGGTCAATTAATGCTACAGACATGTATATTAAACAATTTCAGGCTTGTTTGTATTTACTAGAGGACAGTTGTGTATACTTTTAATTGTTAAAAATTCTAACAGGTCAAAATCCCTTTTTGATGGGGTGAAAAAGGATTTGTCAGCCATGCAGATCTAATAAGTAAAACAGAAAACTGTGTTCATGGAATGTGCATGCTATGTGCCTTTGTCTTGTAGGTATTATGTACAGAATCATCTCTCCTTAAGCTTATATTACCTGAAAAAGTCTTGTGAAAATATCAAACTCAAAGATGGATACGTGATCGTTACACGTTAGATCAACTGTGGACTTCAAAGCCATGGCCTCCATACCCTCTTCAAAGTAATGAACCCTCTTCAGCTGCTGCTTAAAAACGTTCCACTGCACTATACACCTGAAAGAGACAGAGACAATCACTGGCCAAAAATACATACAGAACGTTGGTCTACAACATACATTTAAGCGACCTCAAATTTCCCTTGATCTTCTGACGTATTTACGTCATTGTACTTCCTGTATATTTCAAAAATTCCTGGACGGTGCTTCCTAAAATAAATTAGATATGCAGGTGTAACAAGGTGTAGGTTTAGTGCAAGGATGCCTAAACTTTTTCGAATGAAGTGCCAAAACCAAATATCATTGAGAGCCGTGGGCCGAAGGTAAATATACCAAACTATATTAAATTAAAGTTAATTTCCTAATTTATTTAATAATATTTCGAAATAAACCGAAAACATTACTTTAAACCAATGTTAATGGATGTAGTATAACTTTTTTAAATGATAACCTAATGCAATAAAAACATAAACATATTTATAACACAGTGGAGTTCAATGCTGAATACACTAAACATTATTCTTCATCAACATCATTCATCATCCACTGTCGGGTGACAGTATGTGCGTTTATACAAAATCTGAGTAATGTTTGCCATTTAATTTATTCATTCATTTTCTTTTCGACTTAGTGCCTTTAGTAATCTGGGGTTGCCACACACTTTAAAAAATCCAGGATTATTTTTTCTAATGTTGGGTTGAGGCATTTGGGTAATGTTTGGGGGTTATTTTCAGAGTCTTGGGTAGTTTTTGGGTAGTGCTATGTAACCCAAACTTGGGTTATTTTCTGGGTAATAATTGCTAAGACTTGAATCAATGCAACCCTAGCACCACACAGACATATCAACCCAGATCCTTGGGTCAAAACAACTCCCAGCAGGGGCTGACTGCGATGCCATTATTATTATTATTATTATTATTATTTTTTAATTTTTTTTTTTTATTATTATTATTATTATAAATGTTTACGAGCAAGACATAAATATGAAACAAATTGTTTTGAATGCAGTTCATAGTTTGTATTTAGTTTTGTATGATCTTTGAGGTGTGTTTACAAAGTGTAATGTCCTGAAAAAATTTAATGGAACAAAAAAATAAAGCTAATACAATATTGACCTGTTTGTTTTTTAAGTGGTTAATGATTTTAAAAGAAAGCTAAAAATTACATCTGAAAATATAACCTATTAATTAAGTCAAATTAACCTATTTTTAAAGTAAAAATAACCAATTATTGGGTAGAAAAACAACCCATTTTCATTCATTCACTTTCTTTTCGGCTTAGTCCCTTTATTAATCCGGGGTCGCCACAGCGGAATGAACCGCCAACTTATCCGGCATTTGTTTTACGCAGCGGATGCCCTTCCAGCCACAACCCATCTCTGGGAAACACATCCATACATTCTCATTCGCACACATACACTATGGACAATTTAGCTTACCCAATTCACCTGTACTGCATGTCTTTGGACTGTGGGGGAAACCGGAGCACCCAGAGGAAACCCCCGCAACCACGGGGAGAACATGCAAACTCCACACAGAAATGCCAACTGGCCCAACCGGGACCTGCCCCAACCGGGGATCGAACCAGCGACCTTCTTGCTGTGAGGCGAACGTGCTACTCACGCGCCACCGTGGTCCCAACAACCCATTTTTGGGGTTAAAAATAATAACCAAATTACTTGGGTTAATTTAACCCCTGATGTGTTCTGTCCTATATTTACCCAGCAATAAAGTTAAAAACAACCCAATTTGGGTAGTTTTTAACACTGTGTTTTTTAGAGTGCAACGGAATGAACCGCTAACTTATCCAGCATATGTTTTTACGCAGCAGATGCCCTTTCAGCCACAACCCATCACTGGGAAACACCATACACACTCATTCACACACATACACTACGGACAATTTTAGCTTACCCAATTCCCTTATAGTGCATGTCTTTGGACTTGTGGGGGAAACTGGAGCACCCAGAGGAAACCCACACGAACACGGGGAGCGCCATTTAATTGAAACATTTAATTTCAGTTTTTAACAATAAAGCATTGAAACATCCCCATCATTCTTCCTTTCTTCTCAGATGACGGGCCATTTCAAAGGTTACACCATGGACCAACTTTGACCCTCTTTTTTAAAGATATTTTTAAAAATATATATATATATATTTTTTTAATAAGTTAATTCTACTTTGATAGAGTTAAATTTTCAACATCAAAAGCTATCAAAGCAGAGATCAGGGTCACAAGATGCAGTTTGAATGTCTTGGTAAACACCCATAAATCACGAGCTACAGACAACTGCCAAATTGACAGATTTATTTATAACACAGTAAGATATGGTTTCCTTGTTCGCTTCATTTTACTTTCATTTTATTTATTTTTAAACATGAAAGCTTGAATCAGGCTTTTCACACAGACTTAAAGTGAAAGATGATGCTGTAATGTCTATGCTGGATGGTTTAGCACACAAATGTGTGTAACACTGAGTCTCATTCACTAATAACTGCGTAGATGACCTGTATACATATGTACTGTATATTAGTGCATGTGTAGAATTGTTTTTAAGCTCATTATAATGTAAGTGCACACTGAGTAAATTTATAATAAATTAATGATATGTATCTATAAATTGTATAGAAACATTAAACAAAAAAAATATATCATTCATGGCCCCTTTAAAGTAATACCAAAGTAAATAATATTTCATACCTGTGTCCAAAAGCTTTCCTCCAGAACTCTTTGGCCTCTGTCTTTGTAACTCTGTAAGTATCACCCTGAAATCGTCCTCCAGGAAACATTGTACGCAGTTCGTTCAACATGTGGCTGAAGAGGAGCGACAACTTAGTGAGATTTCTCCTGAAAAAGACATAAATAAACAAGAATAAACATTAAACAGGCAAATTTTAGTAGTATTATACATTTGTATGCATACAATGAACACCAAAATACAAGTAGCTACATAAGAGAGCGGTGTGCACTTATGAAAAATATGTCAACAAGCTAAACACAACATATTCCTACATGTACAAACTTGCGCCCAAGAAAGAGACAAAAAACTGGCACAATGCACTCTAAGTACATGAACAGGAAATAGTACACACTCAAACATCCTGTCCTGAGTGTTTGTGGTTGACTGACAGCATTTTCCATTACTAATTGATCAAAGAGGTCGTGATGGTAACATCAGCATCCTCTGCATAACAAGTTACAGATCAACAGTCTCATCTTTTACAGCTATTCCTCCAGAAAACTGCACAAATGAACACTAAAGGCTTTAAATAGGCTAATGTTTTTAACCTGGACGTATCTGTGTTTAAACTTCTGTTTCTGGCATACCAGCACATGGTTTTTGCTTTGATATATAGCAAAGAAATATCAGAGACTTAAACTCTAGGATTTTTATTTGTCTGTATATCTATAATAATTAGTAGTAACAATTATTTAAATTTTAATTTGTTTATTCATTCATTCAGGTATGTTTTCATTTATTTGGTAAATCTTCATCAGGACATGTTCATTTGTAAAATTATACACAATGTTAAAGTATATTAATCATGTAGTGATTAATAGTTATGCTGTTTACTATTATTTATAATTGAATTATTTTTGTAACATTTAGGAGAAAAAGAATTACACATTAAATACATATTCTGTTCTATTCTATTCTATTCTATTCTATTCTTTTCTATTACATTCTATTCTATTCTATTATTTTATATTATATTATATTACATTTTTGTCAAAAGTGATTGATTTTAATAGTCGAAATTTTAATTAAATTAAATTAAATTAAATTAAATTAAATTAAATTAAATTAAATT
>CAIGQQ010010330.1:4546-21301 GCA_903798035.1 Danio albolineatus
AAAGAAAGAAAGAAAGAAAGAAAGAAAGAAAGAAAGAAAGAAAGAAAAGAAAAGAAAACAGATTCCAAGTGATGCTCAAACACTGGTCATGTAATAAAATATATTTAATGTTAGCTTTTTTAATTAATGCAACGTTTTACTTTGCAATATTATGATAATAATGCAAAATGTGTTAGTTTCATGTAGCAAAACGTTTATGATCGAAATATTAACTGTTGATTAAAACCCTTTTCTGAAATGACAGCTCACTAGTGTCCAATGTGTTCTCACCTGTCTTGTGAGGCAGCTTAAGTACAAACGGCTTCATGTCCACCAGATAATGATCAAACTCAGAGTCCAGAATCCCAAAATAGTCCTCATCACTCATGTTGCTCCTAAATAAAAGATGAGATCAAATAATTTACCCGGTACTTTAGTGTGAAGTCTAAAAATTGCATTCATAGAAGCCATTTATGATTGCCATATGACTTGTATGGAGGTAAAGCTGATTTTATATGCGCACGTTCATCCAGTAACAACTTGTGACATTGTCCCTGTATTGTTTACCATGGTAATTTGAATAATGGGTGTGAAATCTCATCTAAGTATGACTTGAAAACAATATTAGCACTATTTGACTGACTGTGAACAATGTTGTTCTTTGATAGTCATCGGCTGCTAATATGATTTCCCCATTTATAATTAGCAAATAATACTTTTCTGATATTATATTATTAAAATGTCCTAATGTGGAAATATAAACAAACTTGACCTCAATTACTTTATATGAAACCGAATTTGTGGAAGCCAAATAACTGCCAGATGTATTGTCAGTATGGCAAGCCGTTTTGACTTCTATTCATTCTCAGGATATGTATTCTTAAATCAACAATTCAGTTGTTGATATCAAAAATGTTAGTTCTTGATATCAACAATTCAGTTCTTGATATTAAAAAAGGTAATTGTTGATATCAAAAACTGAATTGTTGATATCAAAAATTATTTTTTGATATCAAGAATTGAATTGTTGATATCAACAATTCAGTTTTTGATATCAACAATTGAATTTTCACTAGTTAAATGTCACCATAGGCTACCATTCAAATTTAATTGTTAATATCAAGAATTGATTTCTTACTAGTTGAAATGCAATTCTTGATATCAATAATTTAATTGTCGATATGAAAAATGTGACTGTTGATATCAATAATTTAGTTGTTGATATCAGGAAATAAATTGTTGATATCAAGAAATACTTTTCAACTAGTAAAGATGTTCATTCTTGATATCTGCAATTATATTTCAACACGTTACATTTGTTATTTCTGATATCTAAAAATGTATTTCGGATATCAGCAATTACAGAAGTAATTTTAGATATCTAAAATGAATAATTTCACTAGTAACAATTATATTTCTGATATCAGAAATTAACATTGTCACTAGCGACAAACCAATTGTTGATATCAAGAATGAACATCCTTACTAGTTAAAAAAGTATTTATTGATATCAACAATTACATTTTAACTAGTAAGAAATCAATTCTTGATATCAACATTTAAATTTGAATGGCAGCCTATGGTGACATTTAACTAGTGAAAATTCAATTGTTGATATCAAAAATGCTATTTTTGATATCAAAAAGGAAATTGTTGATATCAACAATTCAATTCTTGATATCAAAAATGTAAATTTTTGATATCAACAATTCAGTTTTTGATATCAACAATTACCTTTTTGATATCAAGAACTGAATTGTTGATATCAATAATTAACATTTTTGATATCAAGAACTGAATTGTTGATATCAAGAATACATATCCTGAGAATGAATAAAAGTCAAAACGGCTAGCCATATTGTCAGCCTACAATCTACAAAGGTATGCTTTAAAACCCTCATGAATATATAATTGGTCATCATTATAACGCGATACATTGCTGATGTTTACAGAACTGTATATTACATTATAACGTATTGCTTATTTCAGAAGTTGTAGCTCACCAGTTAGCAGAACTCATTCACATACAGTAACGTTATATTGGGATCCGCTTCTTCTGTTTTTCGACTTCTGAGGAATATAAACGCAAGTGCTTGTCTAATATATATGTTTTCCGAGACTCAATTCATACTGAATCATAATAATGTCTCCTTGTAACTTAGTGTCATCTGTAGCAGTGATTGTATCGCTCCACTTGTTGCTACTTTACGCTCCCAAACGGTTTCAAACTGACACTCTGTGAAGGCAGATATGATGAGCGTTTTTAGGTTTTCAAAATAAAAGTCTACAGGAGTAGCTGTGCCATTAAAACGTACATTTGTTTGTTTTATTTCATTTCATTTCATTTCATTTCGTTTCGTTTCGTTTCGTTTCATTTTATTTTATTTTATTTTATTTTATTTTATTTTATTTTATTTTATTTTATTTTATTTTTGTAACTTTATTGAACACAATTAACAATATAAACAATATAACATGGCCTGGTACAAAACATAAACCTCCTTAAAAGGACAACAGACAAGCATCATAAACAAAATTTTATAACAAAAAAATAATAATAATAAAATAACTAAATATGTTGACTTGGTTTTGCTTGGCTTGCTTTTGGTATGTAATACAAATCAGTGACATTTGTTTAGTACGAATTATTCTTAAGCTGAGATGCAAAATACTCAACTCAATTAAGTTATTTCAATATTTTATTTTATGACATCATAATACATTTGTAAGAATACATTTAAGAGTAAATCAACAACTTTTTCAACTATTAATTTAGCAATAATGTTTACACAAAATTATATTTTGTTATTTTAAAAGGTTTCAACTTTTAATTTGAAGAATTTTAATCCCTACGAAAAAGAAAACGAGTTTGTCATCTCTAGCTTCATTCCCTTTCTCGCCAGAAGCGTTTCCGTTTCCTAGCAACCCAATCACAGCTGTAAAGTACATCAATATAGTATATTCTAGGATATATTGTGTGTGTAACAGAACAACAATATGTACATGTAAGGGGTACTCTGACTAGTTATTATTGTGGGTTTTATTTTATTATTTATCTACCAGGTTAAAGGTTTATGTCAATGATAAAGAACTAATCGACTGGGCATGGCAAAGGTAAGACTAAATAATAATTCAAAATGTTTTACATTGACAAGAAGATTAAAAGAATCATGTAATCACACTAAGCACAATAATTATAAAACAACAAAGAAGTTCATTCGTTCGTTCGTTTTCCTTCGGCTTAGTCTGGTCACGTTACCACAAGAATACCACAGAAATATTACATACTGTACAACAGAATCCTGTGGTAAATTAAAATACCACACATTACCACAAAAATATTACAGGAATATAACATAATGTACAACACAGAATCCTGTGGTAAAACGTCCCAAAAAACAACAAAGTACAACACAATTATCACATCATTTTTGTGTTGTACATTTGATGGTTTACCACATGAAATACCACAGGTAATTTTTGTAAGGGAATGAACCGCCAACTATTCCAGTCTATGTTTTACTTCCAGCCACAAACCAGTTAACCAGGGTGTGAATTACAAGCGTGCTTGGGGGGATTGACCCCCCTAATTAATGCTTGATCCCCTCTGAACGAGATCAAAATAAGATGTATGGGGGGGTCAGTCTTTTAATAGTAAGAAATGGCTTTTTTTGATCTCTGATCTATATCTTAAATATTAATAATTAAAAATGTGTAACATATATATACATGGGCATCACGGTGGCGCAGTGGGTAGCACAATCGCCTTACAGCAAGAAGGTCACTAGTTCGAGCCTCAGCTGGGTCAGTTGACATTTCTGTGTGGAGTTTGCATGTTCTCCCCATGTTCATGTGGATTTACTCCAGGTGCTTTGGTTTAAACGATGGGTTGCGCCTGGAAGGGCATCTGCTGCATAAAAACACATGCTGGAAAAGTTGGTGGTTCATTCCGCTATGGCGACCCCGGATAAAAATACTAAGCCGACAAGAAAATGAATGAATAAATAAATATACATATGACCCCTCCAAACACCCCACCACCACCACCCATCCACCCTTCCAAACAATGCTTTATACAATTGAGAATGCGTAATCGCACCAATTAACGCGAGGAAAAATACCATTTAACAGTCTGAAACTGCAGTTCTAGAGCAACGATAGACATCTTAAGTATTCACAGAACATGTTTCTTGTAAACTAGGTGTTTATATCTGCATGGTTGTATTAAATAGTGTCTTAAATAGTTACTAAATACCCCTCAAAACACTGAAATGTATACATATTATTAATAAATTAAATACCATTTAATTTTGACATAAATTTGACTCACTGAAGTATGTATTACCATACTACTACACTGTAAAAAATCAATTATTGAGAAAACATTAAAAAAACAAGGCAACTTGATGCAGTAAGAATTTTGAGTTGTCTCAACAACTGTTTTTTAGTTCTTCTCATTAACAATATTTTGTTTAGCTAATTTTGTTTATTCATGCAATGTTGATTATTGTATTTTACTAATAAAGATATTCTTGTCACATCAACTGAAGCAACAGTTACTGCTGTTGGGTCAATTCATTTTTTTCTGTTTAGTGGATGATTTTTTTTTCAAATTTGCAAAATAAGTAAATAGTACTAGTTAGCAAATCATCCTGTTTTTAATCATTATACCTAAAATGACAAACACAAACTTACCATTTCATTCATTCATTCATTTTCCTTTGGCTTAGTCCCCTTATTCATCAGCAGGGTTCAACACTAAGGATTTTTTCTACTGGCCCGATTGGACCAGTGGTTCAGATTTTTACTTGCCCGGCCAAAATTTTCCACTGGCCCCACCAAAAAAAAAAAAGTTACTTGCTATTTCTTAGCCACATATTTTAAATAATGTGTCAAGAATAATTTCTAAAAACGTTAAGGAAAATGTGCAGGTATCTTATTGCAAAACAAAACTGACTTAAAAATGGTAAAACATCACAAAAAAGACATTTTCTTTTAGCCTCATGATTTGACGTTGCCGTCATGTTGTCTTCTCTTCGCTGTGTTGGTTTTTACCAGGTTACGGAAAAAATATTGTGCTCACGACATCCAATCAGATAAGAGGAACCCAAAAAAACAATATGGTATTTACGACTTCACAGAGAGGTAGCGTTCAAATGCTTGAAAGCACAAATTATTTCTTGATTTTAAGATTAAATATGCATGCATTTGTCAAATAGTCGCAGGCAAATTAAAATTTCGTGACAAGGCAGCACAGGCCTCATCGGGCCAGTAACGATTCTGTCTACTGTCCCGAGCATCTCTTACACTGTTCCCGGGCCATCAGGCAGTCCTTATTGTTGAGCCCTGAGCAAAAGAGTTAAAAACAACCCAATTTGGGTAGTTTTTAACACTGTGTTTTTTAGAGTGTGAGCACCCGGAGGAAACGCATGTGAACAGGAATGCCAGCTGACCCAGCTGGAGCTCAAACCAGCATCCTTCTTGCTGTTAGGCGACTGTGCTGTCCACTGACCCACAGTGTCACCCCTCTTACAAGCAATAGATCAGCAAGCTTAGTTTTCGATTGTCGTGTCACGCATGCGCGAATTATTTCAACACAAAAATGTTTGTCCAGAAAACTCAGTTTAACATGTAGACGTAACATTTTAGCGAATATTGTTGACATAACATATATTTTTATGTAATCAATAGTTATTCACAATTCTTAGTATATATGACAGAAAAAGTACAGTCTGCTGAGCAAATCGTGATTCCGTTTTTTACAGTGTAGTGAAAAACGTTGACCACCCTGCACACTATAATTCGCACACGGCAGTTAACACCCATACACATTCAATTCACAAATAGCGCATGTCTTTGGACTGTGGAGGAAACCAGAGCACCCGGAGGAAACCCACGTCAGCACGGGGAGAACATGCAAACTCCACACAACTGCCAACTGACCCAGCCGGGACTCGAACCAGCGACCTTTTTGCTGTGAGGTGACAGTGCTGCCACTGTGTCGCCCACAACAACAAAGACGTTTTTAAAACTGATAAAAAAGTGTTAAAACAAGTTTACTTTTTTAAATTTTTATTATTAATTTTAAAAGAAGCAAAGACATAATGAGATATGTTGGACGTTGCATCTTAGTGCTCATTGTGTAAAAGCCCAGCTAAACAGATATGTATTAACTCTTGATTTAAACAGAGGTGTCAAGTAAGTACAAATGCTTTAAAGAGCCCATATTATGGATTTTTGAAAATGACCTTCCATGCAGTGTGTTACATAGCTCTAAGTAAAGTGAAATGTCCAGCTGAGGCTTAAATCTGAAAGTGCAAAGTGTTTAAAACGATTGATTCATATATAAAAGAGTCGACTCATTGTTGTTTAAATGAATCGTTATTAGAACGAGTCTTTAGCCGTTTCGGCTTGACGTCAACGCGAAACATAATAGTTGCGCGCGCAGACTCGGGTAATTTGAACTGCCCGGCCCCGCCCACAGACAGGAAGGAAAAGTGGAAGACAACAAGCACTGTATTGCAGTAAGTGTTGTAGCATAACCAGCGGGACAGCAGTGACGTGTGATCTGAGTAATATCTAAGTAAATCTTTATACTGTTTGATGGCAGTATAAAGATTTAGAGAGAAGTTATTGACAGCTTTTGGTTTTCGCGTTTTGCTCTTTGTAGACGGTCCCTAAGGACCGGTCTCTCTGCCGCCTGCACAGAGTTTAATATGATGCGTCCAGCGCGTAGGCAAAGCTCATTTTTAGGAAAATAAGGTTGTAGGCGATTGTATACATTTCGACGGTTGAAAAGAGGTGCTATTTGTGTAGGAACAATGTTTCGGTCATGAGTTATTGATCCGGAAAACACGACTGCTGCTAATCTTACTAAACTTATCGGCATTCCGGTTAAATCATGACCCGTAGACGCTATGCTCTGAAGTGCGAGGGAAAAGCTGTGTTATTTTCCCTACCTGGAAATCTCTTTTCCCTACCTGGAGTGGTTGAGGTTTTTTTCGTAAAATACCTGAGAATTACATCCCCAACACGGTGCTGTGTTCACGTCATCTCTCTGAAGAGAGCTACACCATTCTACCAGCTTACGACGCAGGAATCAGACGATTCATATGGGAGTCGGTGGGAAAATGAGGTAAAAATAAATAGATATTATAAGACATTGAAAGTGTTTTTTAACCTTGCATACATATCATCCTGTTGTTTGGGACTTCAAAAAGTGAAATTTAACCGTTCTCAACCCAACATATGGGCTCTTTAAATAAAACTAAATAAGATAAAAAAAATAATAAAATAAAATAAAAATAAAATAAAATTAGATAAAATCAAAAAAATAGTTCAAATTTATGATGACAATAAAAATCAAACCTACTCCAACTAAAACCCATTATCTCAAAAAGTGACAGTTTTTTACTTTAATTACCTTATATACAATAATTTTTATTCTGTATTACAGCGTTTTTTTTAAGTGTATATACTCAATAAACAGATTAAGGCAGTTTTTCATGCATACGTTCAGGAGCACAAATCTATACGGTTTAGTGCTAATTAGAAGCAGCATGCTAGGACATTCTAATGCCACTTCATCTGGCAGCAAAACTCTGGAGGGCATTGAGGCATGTCATTATTCTTCTCTCATTCATTTGTACAAAATGTTTAGAATACCCCAAACGTAGATTAATTATTTGTCAACTGTTACTGTGATGCATTTGAAACTTAAAAATATATTTAGTTTTATGCATGCCATGTTGAGGTTGAGGTTAGAATCTTGAGCTATAGCGCAACATCTGTTATTGTCACCTCTGCTATGGCTTAAATAGTTGAACAATAACTTAAACAACCATTATCAACTAAATCAATCAATTTTGCAGTGTTTTTTTGCAGTATGAAAGGTTCCCGAATGAAAGTGAAACTGCCAAACTGCAGTAAGTCAAAAAATTACAAATGAAACACTCGAAATTACTCGGAACGCCGGTGGAAAGTGGATTGCCTGGTGATGCAATGGCATTAATCGATCTATGTGCTATACCATGTAAAACAGGATCATGAAAGGAACATTTAGAAAGCAACTCATGTAAACACCTTCATCATAGTCTTATTCAGATTAAGGCAAATTATTCGATTACTGATGTCCATGTAAACGTAGTCAGTGTTTCTCAACCATGTTCCTGTCTCCACTTTTCCGTGTCTCCTTAACCAAAAACCCCTGATTCAGATCATCACCCTTATTAGCAGAGACTGAAAGACCTGTAATGGGTGTGACAAAGGAGACATCCAAGACATGCAGTGTCGGTGGTCCTTCAAGTGGTTGAGAAACACTGTACTATAACATGCAAAACGGAAACATGAAAGGAACATTCAAAAACTCATATAAAGACCTTAATTATAGAGTGGAGGAACTATGACGTCAATTTGTATGCAAAAACCCGGAAGCGAGTTAGCATTTTAGCAGTTCCGTCGTCCAAAAGTCAATGGGTTTTTTCAATGGGATTTCAGATAAATCGCTTAAATAAGGTTCGTGGCTAACGCAAACTCAATATACTTTCACGTTTTATTCTTCGATATAAAATACATAATTTACATCACACTGTCGATTTTTTAAATCTGTTGCGCTTCTTTTAAAAGACGGTTGCTATCAAGTTGGTAAACGGGACTACAGGCGGTGTCCGAGACATACGTCATCGAGCTGATCTGGTCTGGAACGCAGCCCGCTTGCGTTGGGCATTCGGATTTGACTGTTATTTAAGTATTTTCATGAATAGTATTTTAAAGTTTGTAGTATTTTTCTAATTGGTAATTCATATTGTGTGTAGATAATGCCTTCACTTGTAAAGACTGCCAGAACAGATTCATGTGTTGATCATTTATTTTAATTAAATGACGCTATGAAGATAACTTACTGCTGACCAGTGCAGTCTGTCTCTTTCCTGCTCTCAGTGATGCAAACGAATGAATAAAAGTGTAAAAACTACCTACATGTGAACTGTTATTTAACGTGATCAAAGGGTTTTTCGTCATTTTACTTTATCTGAACACGTTTAACTCTGTCATAATACACTCCTCCTTCAAATGTATAGCATATATCAGTGTTTCTCAACTGGTGGGTCGCGACCTAAAAGTGGGTCGCAGGAACATTTTCAGTGAGTCGCGGAGTGTGTGGTCAAAAAAACAACAAAAGTTTAATTTTTAACTTGTTTTGCGTATACCGGACTTTTATTTTGAAATGCGCACACGACAAACGATCCCTTTGGAATCGACGTGGAAAGCGTCACGTTGCCGAGCAACATAGAGAGTCAGCTGGTGGTGCTGACATGTGATAAGACGCTGAAAAGGAAATTCAGTGAAGTAAGCCTCTCCCAGTTTTCGCGATCTGAGAGTGCGATCAAACCCATCCCATTCAGAACTGCGTATCTGTATGAAAGTGGCTTCTCTTCCTTGGTGCAGCTTGAGTCAAAGCAAAGGAACAGGTTGGACGTAGAGCACGATCTTCGGGTAGCACTGTCTACCATCACTCCTGACTTTGAAACTCTTATCACATCAGTAAAGCACATCCTCAGTTATCTCATTATCTTCCCAAATCACTGTTAAGTGAAACATGTTTATAATTGCTGTCATATTAGATGCAAAAATGGTTATGATTATTTTACAATTTGCTGGTTTGTTCTGTTCAACAGGATCAGTGTTCATGTTTTAACAGTTCAGTTTTGTTCATGGTAACATCCTTTCCTTACCCTAACCGCTGTATACAGTGTTTATCGTTTTTACTTTGTAATATTTCTATAATTTGATACATTTTGTTAAATGTCAGCAATAAAATATTGTTTATTTGTAAGTCTTGCTGATTTTCTCATGATTTTTCTTTCACTACTTGTGTATGTTAACAAATGAATACAAATTAATCATAATTCCTAAAAGTATATTACAGTTCCTAAAAATTTGGGTTGCGGCTTGATGACCATGTAAAAATGTGGGTCCCGTGGCCAAACCAGTAGAGAACCACTGGCATATATGACTGCATGGGCTGCTTTTTGCTGTACTTCGTGACAAAAAAGAATATTGAATGTTATTCTGTGTCCATGATGGAACATGCAGGTATTTGATAGACTTGTCCCTCGCGCCTCATTTCTGTCACGTATTACTAAGGTAAGCACGCTGTATGCACGCGAGCGATACACTTATTTAAATGTCTTATGATGATACTATGTAGGCACATTTATACATCCAGTTTTAAACCTTTTACAACAACCGTAAAGCAAAACAACATGTATTTCCCGCGTAAAAACTGTCCAAAAGGCACGTTTGTCTGTGTGTTTTTGCGTGTTTATTTATTTATAATATATAGCGTGGATTATAAAATAATAAACCGAGAGATTAAACCTTTATCATGGACCATATTTCTAAAAAATAAGCTTGATGAGTTGTCCGTAGCAGGGTTGTGCTGACGACACAGACGAGCGCCCTGAAGACTGTAGTCCGTTTATAGCCTAATGTTAGCTTTTCAGTTCATGCGTTTACGATTAAGATCCGAAAATGCTAAAAGATGTATTTTCGCGTGAGGATTATCCGGCTGGACAAAACGTGTAAGTGTAATGAACAGTGTTTGAACACACAGCTTATTATTAGCAATCTTCGAAAAGCCTATGGGAAAATCCTATGGGGATTTCATCGAGGGAACCAGTTTTATACTCTCAGCCGATTGGCCTACAAGGTGACGTTATAGTTTCTCTACTCTATAGTATTGTCTTATTCAGATTAAGGCAAACAATTAGATTACTGATGTCCATGTAGTCGTTAAGTCTCTGAAATCCTACCTGAGTGAGTCCTCCATTTTACTAATCTTCCTCTTGCGGTCGGCTCGCTCCTTCTCCAGCTCAGCCTGAAGCGTCTGCAGCTGCAACAGGACGACACGAGTGTCAATCACTCAACACACTTTATCATGACCGAGCAGGGCTGATCTCATTTTCTGCAGGTCAGAGGTCGGTCGCGAGCAGACGGCTGGCCTGCAGGTGTAAACGGCCTCTGCTTTACAGATGTGCCCTTGACAGAGGTGCGCCTGCTTTATGACCAGAGGGGCCCTTTGAAGGCGGCAGCCAGGTGCCTGAGACCCATCTTATAACTGATCTTCTCCTGATTGTGTCGGCCCAATTATTACAAAAGCCTTTTTATAACAGCTCTGGAGCTTTGAAGAGTTTGGAGAGGGAGGCACTGGGCAGCAGCTCCGATTAAGGGGCCGTTTGCACCACAATGTGAAACTTATTAAGTCTTTTGCCTAATCGTTGTCATGGAAACGTTATTTTTGAGAACAAATGCATGTTGTAGGTGGGTAGGCATGCACATTATGTGTCGAAGCACAAGCAAACATAAACAACAATGGCGAACTGTGTGGTAGTGTTATTCCTGGGCAAAAAATTATTAATACTTCAGCAAAGTATGGGTTTATTTAAAGGTCGCCACCTTAAAAGTGCTTTGTGCAGTTTTATTCGATGTTTGACATAATCAAAGAGAGGGTGGGACATAGTGTAGCTCCTCCCCTTTTTTTAAACAGCCAATAGCATAACGTCGCACTGCCAATGTAGGTAGTTGAGCACAAGCACATCAAATGTGACGCGTCTTAAAGGGGGCGGGGCATTTCAGGCACTAGCGAGCATTTGATTGGTCAAAAGATTTGATGAGTAACCAAAGTATGAGATGACATAAATAAGACCATTGATCCATTTAGGCTGAGATGACAAACTACTAGCTTTACATGTTTATATCGTTTGTATTGTTCCTAAACGTGAATTTTATCACCGTTTTGGTGTGCACTAGCTTATAGGCAGTGTTGGGGAGTAACGGAATACATTTGCCGGCGGTACGTATTTAGAATACTATTCGTGACTAACTGTATTCCGTTACAGTTACTATTTTTAAACAGGGTATTTAGAGTAGTTACTTTGCTAATATAATTGGAGTACTTCGGGCGATGCGTGTCTGGCCCATAATTATATTACTAAATTGCAGCCGAAACCATAGAAACAGAAGCTACACTCCCGACTGCAATCACCAGCGTTAACTCAGGCCCTGCTTACACTAATGCGTTTTAGTTTGAAACCGCATAAAGCTGGATTTATACTTTCGCCTGGCGTACTCACACTATGTACAGTTCTCTTTAACCGGGCCAAAGCACGCTTGTCCCCCCTCCCGTCTCCCCCGACGGCCCGCACTCACATTGCATTCGGGCCTGAGCACGCTTACGTCATCGATGATGCGCTGTTCAGTGTAAGAGAAGTGCTCTCGGAGATTTCAGTGGAGATTTCTTTATATGATTATATCGTTTAGTTTGCGTTCATTAAACAGTAAGAATGATTAATAAATCCATATGAAACAGTCCCCAAAAGTCACGTCTCGTCTTCAGTTTCGGGCTCAGGCGTGCTTTGCACTCTCACTACAAGCGTACCGCGCCAAAGCCCAAGTGAACCGCGCTCAGGCACACCTCTTCCAACCGGGCCAGGGCCGGCCAACTGTACCGTGCCCGATTCAGCACACTCACACTTCTAAAATTATCCGGGAAACGGGCCTGAGCACGGTTCGGACAGCATAGTGTGAGTACGCCCTTAGAATGGACCTAATAAAGTTACTTGTGGTTCCAGAGTATGGCTGTTATCCCCTAACCTTGCTGTATTTTAAAATAAGAACTCAATAATCTCTGAACACAAGCAGTAACAGGAGACACATCTGAAACACATGTCAATGCCCTGCGCAAATGGCTGACCACTTGTGACTGGGTCGCTGAAAAAGTGGATTTGGATTCTTTTAATCACCTCTAAGTCTTTATAGGCTCAAATGTTCCCATCATCAAAGTGAACTAGGGCAATTGAGAGCAGAGCGATGGCTTTTATGTCAAACTAAAACGGCCTGTCTGGGTTATACTCCTCCTGAGTCTGGTGGTGATTATGAGGATTCAGTCTCTTAAAATGACGCTTAAAGTTTATTAAACCTGTTATGGTATAATTACCAGTGCTTAAGATTGGAAATAATCAAAATGATATTTAAAGATCAGTGTAAAAATAACGTCGACTGGCTAAGTTCTACATTTAGTCCCTGTTACAGATAACTCATTCATTCATTTTCTTTTTTTGGCTTAGTCCCTTTATTAATCTGGGGTCACCATAACGGAATGAACAGCTTACTTATCCAGCATTTGTTTTATGCAGCGGATGCTCTTCCAGCTTCAACCCATCTCTGGGAAACATCCATACACACTCATTCACACTCATACACTACGGACAATTTAGCTTTACCCAATTCACCTGTACCACATGTCTTTGGACTTGTGGGGGAAACCGGAGCACCCGGAGGAAACCCACGCGACCATGGGGAGAACATGCAAACTCCACACAGAAATGCCAACTGACCCAGCCGAGGATCGAACCAGCGACCTTCTTGCTGTGAGGCGAATGTGCTACCCACTAAGCCACAGTGGCACCTTACAGAAAACTCAACTCACTAAATTGCTAATGCATTTTGGCCAACGTGCACTATTATTTAAAATGTAATTTGACTTAGATATAATATTGTGAATAAATAAATTACCTTTTTTTCAGTGCTGTTTTGCATTTCTGTTATCTCCTGCTGCCACTTATTTTCTTGGTCCTGAAAAAAGAGAAACAAATATAATAACACAAAACAAATCACAAACAAGTTATCATTGTGTGTTTTAGGCCCCGTTTACACTAGTGCATTTTAGTTTTAAAACAGCGTTTTAGCATGAAAACGATCCGCGTCGACACTAGCGTTTCACCCAAGCGTCTCTCAACAGATCTCCCTCCACACTACGCCACCAGAAACGTACATCACGTGACCATTCACGCACTCTGGGCATGCGCGTTCAAGTATAAACAGGAAGCACGTGTCTCGCTCGGCATTTGGTTATTGTTAGTCAACAAACGCTGGTTGAACGATGAACGTGATGGCAAAGAAAGCAAGAGAGGTCTTTTTGAGGACAGACGTAACAAATGAATATAAAACATCTATGGCTATCGAAAATACAGTGTTTACAGTGAAGGCTGCTCTGCTGTCTGCCGGTGGCGTTGTAGTCATGTGCGCTTGACGAATAAGGGAAGAATACGCAATGACCTAAAAGCACCAAACACGTAGCGGATCTCAGCAGCCACGCCTCCGTTTTCAAAGGTCTTCGTTTTCCTCCATCTACACTGAGACGGAGCAGCAGCGCTTTAGAATAAAAAACGGCCTCTCCAGCGTTTCCAAAACGCTCCGTTTTCGCGGCTTAAAAACTCTGGCGTAGTGTGGACGGATGGCGTAACCGTAGCAAAACTTATGCGTTTTAAAACGAAAACGCACTTGTGTAAACGGGGCCTTAAAGAGCCACAAAACCCCCCTGTCTCAGCAGGGTGTTTTCACACCTCTAGTTTGGAAAAAGTCTAAAAAGTGGGCTTGTCCAGCTCTGTTTAGGTGGGAGTGTCGGGGGAGGGAAAGAGAAGGTTTTGAATAAAAATGGTTTTCCGTTTGAGCACGCGCTGATTTTCAAACAGGCAAAATAAACACACAGACGCAGGGGAGAAAGACAGTGACTGTGTTTACATCAACATCAGTAATTATTTGCCAAATTCTTAATTTGTCGACTTTAACTGCAGTTTGGCACTTTCACTTTTATTCAGAAACATTTCCAGCATGCCCCCTCCCTGTGACAAACCAGACACTGAATGTGAGGAACTGCTGGAGGAGAGTTGTGTTTTTGGAGTGTTTTTATACCGCAACATTTCTCAATGACTTAGACGCCCTCGGTAGGTAGCGTCAGAAAGCCGTGTGTGTATACACTATCCTGTCACAAAACGCAGCGAAAATTCTACTAGACAATAATAGTTTGATTGCGGTGTTTACATGTTTACACTCAGAGAGCAGCATTTACAGCATATCTTTTAGTCTATAATATTGTAGTGATATTAACGTACGGTAAACTTAGAAACTAAATCATTCTGACAAAGGTATGTCTTTCAACACTGAAAGAGTACTGCTGATGATACGAACTAACTTTCCCATCTGAATAAACAAACAAAGAGCACTGATCGCTTACCAAATCTGTAGAGACAGGATAATCAACATGAACTGTCTTTTTTGAAAGGAGACGAGCGGCAAATCCGGATTTCACCATTTCCAGATGTGAAAAGCTCCCAGGTAAAAAATGTTTCTTACAAACGCATTTCTGTTGTGTGCACTGTAGTCCACACGTGAGTCCAGCTGTGCTCTCACCTCAGCGGGGGATTGAAAACAAAACCTTTGTTGCAGCACATTTATAAACACGACACTGGCGACCTGTGGCAACACAACAAGCCGTCTCTCTGCCGTCTGAATACTGTAACACTTAAAAACAGTCTTCGAAGCTATCGTGCATATTAATGAAGTTGTGCCTCATTCAAAATAGAGCACGCTGATTGATTTGAACCAAATCTTTCTCATGAATTAATGCTGCACACTCAGAGACATCACGATGTACTGGCCGGTATAGACGCCCAGTCTCCACTTCACAAGAACAAATTTGCTCGAAATAACGCAAAAACAACCAATTTTCAGTTTTTTAGTCAATTATATGTGTCCTAATAGTGTTTATAGCAGCGTGGGACACATATATGACTGTCAACAGCTCAAAACATGTGCTTTGGTGTTTCGTGACCCTTAAAGGGGTTTAACAATTTAACAACAATTATTTGTATTTATTCTTAAAGTCAACTTGATAGTCAACTTCATATTTCTGAGTCAGAAAAAAGTAAAGCTTGCTTTCATTGGCTGGATTGAAAGATAAGATGTCTGACAACAAGTGAAATAGCTTCAAGGGAAAAAGAAATCTATCATGCACTGAATGAAAATAAAGAATAAAGAGTATACGACATATGTGTGTATGTATCTGGAATCAAATGCTTTTCTAAACTATTCATTAAAAAAGCAGGGTGAATTATGATTCCATGTTGGCTTTGATCAGAAGAGGGTGTAAATGAGCGACTTGTGACTGACCCGGAGCTGTCTAAGTCTCCTGTTTTCAGCTTCCTGTATCTGCTGTTTGAGGTGAATCGCGGTCTGTTCCAAATCCTGAATCACATCTGATGCCTAAAAACAACACAAAATAATCCCACAAATGATAAACCTTCATAAACATTTGATATCAAAATGCCTGATATTAGTTCGGTTTTGACCCCTAGCATTAACATCGCAGTATTAGTCCCACTATGAATTAAGTGTCATCAATGTACTAAGCTTTACATTCATCAGATTCATTCAGATAACTACAATCTAATATATACATTCATTCATTTTTCTTCAGCTTACTCTCGATTTTAGAGGTTGCCACAGTAGAATGAACCGCCAACTATTCCGGCATATGTTTTACGCAGTGGATGCCCTTCCAGCCCACAACCCAGTACTGGGAAATACCCATACACACTCTCACATGCACACACATGCACTACGGCCAATAAAGTTTATTCAATGCACATATAGCGCATGTCTTTGGACTGTGGGGAAAACCAGAGACGAAAAGAACACGTAGAGAACATACAAATACGCTGGATAAGTTGGCGGTTCATTCTGCTGTGGCAACCCCTGAAGAATAAAGGGACTAAGTCGAAGAAAAATTAATGGATTAATTGCACGTCTACAACATTTCAGTAAGAAATGATCAGATTAAACATCACATGATCAGATTATCTATCTCTCTCTCTATCTCTCTCTCTCTCTTTATATATGTATATATATATATATATATATATATATATATATATATAT
>CAIGQQ010010332.1:2551-18476 GCA_903798035.1 Danio albolineatus
GTGTGTGTGTGTGTGTGTGTGTGTGTGTGTGTGTGTGTGTGTGTGTGGCAAATAGTATGTAGTATAGGGTGTAGTTACCTTTTGCGGTTTCCTTTGCTGGTCCAATGAGACTGTCATGGAGCACTTCCTTCTTTCCTTTTTGGCCCATTTTTTTTAAAGATGTTTCTGTGTTCTTCACCAAGTTTTCTATGCAGCATCCTAAATGCAAAAAAAAAAAAAAAAGTTTACTTCATGTGTAAGTTTCCAAATGACACATTTTCAGCAATACAAGTTTCTTAAAGTCATCATGGACGCAAAACTATTTGGCACACAATGTAACAGTTTTTACTCACAAGCTGTGGCACTCCAAGAAGAAAAAACTGCTCTATTAGTTCTGCAAACCCCTCCATAATCTGTGCTCTGGAAAAGGGTGTTCATTCGGTTCTTGACTTATGAATATCTGGTGTCGCATTCCAGGTCCATCACAATCTGAGGTAGGAAGACAGCATTTTAGAGTGTGGAAATATGAATTTAAACCACAGAATTAATCTACCTTTGACATAAAATGTATTGAACTGAACTTGCCTTGTGTTAAGTTCCTCAGAGTACAGTTCACTTCCTTTCATCCCATTATTGTTTCATTTGTGAGATGATAGATGAGCTCACCACTGAAATCCTTTAATTTTTAAATTTGTTTTGAAGACATTGCAACAAGGTATCCTGTAGGCAAATTTACACTTTTTTTTTAAACATATTTTTTCTTTGCAGGACTTTTTAATAAGCAATGACCCAAATATTCTTACTGTATTAAAACAGCAGCAATAAGTAATAGAACATTTATGTGATAAATATATTATTTCAGTACACAACAACCAAGTCTGAAATATGCATGTTATAAAATACAATATTTACCAGGTGTCCCTGTTGATGATATTGTGTCATAATTATGGATGCAACGCATGTCCTTCTTTAAGCTGGGATCCTTCCTCTTCAAAGCTATTTGTGTCCTGCAGCCCAGGTTACAATACAATGTTAAAGTCTTTTATAATATTCATTTCATTATACTTAATACAGTTTGTTTAGAATTAAAAGCAATAATACATACCGAGCACAAGATTTATGATGCAGGTCAGTTTCCAGGCTGTTTGAAGAAAAGAAAGATATACATTAAAATAATAATTTTAAACTTATTTACCACAATATATACATATATGTAGCCTATATTTAACAAGGTTCAACATTTCACAATACATTTAGCCTGCATGTTTGTTTGTCCTTCATAAATAACACCTGATCTTTCATCTATGGATTATTAAAATATGTTTTGGATTTAAAGGGTTTCAATAATACACTTAGCAATCATCACTATAGCGCGTGCATAGACTCGGGCGGGTGCGTGCATAGACTCGGGCGGGCACGAGTGCGGCATGCTACCTTGCAGTTTTAATGCAGACTAGCCAGCGTGTACACTACTTTACAGAGTTTAGCCTGAGTTAAACTCGGCTAAACTCACACACGAACAAGCTGGAAGTACTCGTTTGTTCAAGGTTGAAGATAAAAACTGCACGAAAGCGGAAATCGGCTCATATGAAGTTACCATTAAAAGAGCGTGCACGCGCTTCACGCTCTCTCTCGGAGCTCGCCTTTAGATAAAGCACCTGTTTTATTGTTATTGATTTTTTAATTAATACTGACAAACAAATAAAGCAAAATTGTAACTTATTTCAAACAAAAAGCAGAGCAAAGTCAGCTTAACACAGATTTCTGAACCGAAGGCTGTCGGTCGAGGCCATCAGTAACTTACAAGCACATTTATCCATATTAACGTATCCCCATATTCAGTCTGTGTCACCATATAAGACAAGGGAAGAGAACCTCGTAATACAAAATATTTAATTATTATAATTTTAAAAGAGTAATAACGTACCTGAATGATGGAGCTGCAACAGCGGAGTTCTCCTTTTCAAAAATTAACCGTCACTCTCCAGGCTCTTCACCACCAGTCCACCAATGAATGACGTCACCAGAGGGCTTTTTCATGATTATTAGTTTAAAACAATTTATTAAACCATAACAACACACTGTACAGTCTGAATAAACTGGTTATTTTATTTATTTCACAAAATAATTCTTCAAAATGGTAAATATAGAGTACATATAAAATATTAGTTAAATGGTAATGTACAAACCTGCATGAAACAAAAATCCCATCATACATTGATTAGGTTTTTGACCATAGTGGTCATTTTATTAGGTTTTGACTCGAAAAGCTTTGTCTCTCTGTGTTATAGCTTATTATTATTTATAATCTTTACTATATAATTATGTCATAAATCTCACATTATAGAACCATTTTAATCAAAAAGGTTCTTTGCACTCAAAGGGTTCTAAATAGAACCATTTTTTGGGTAAAAGGTTCTACTGGCCAAGTATAGAACCCTAGGGTTCTATATAGAACCTCAAGGAACCTTTTTTTTTTAGAGTGTATGAAGAGGTATGTGGAGGCATGAGAAATTTTCTCATCTAAATGAGGTACCCCTGCAGGTGGCAGGAATAAATCCCTCTCCCCAGGACTGGAGCTGGGTTTTGCTGGGTCAAAGGTGGCCCGCAACTGTGGAAGCCAATGTTCATGGTTTTTTGTTTAGTTTTATTACCATTTTTGTTATAGTTTTAAAGGTTGCCAACTTAATTTTCTGAAGAGATATGTTAAAATTGTATTGTTAAATGTAAATGGATTAAATAATCCAACTAAGAGGAGTAAGGTTATAGCCAAAATGAAACGTGAAAAAAATCAAATCATATTCTTGCAAGAAACACACCTTTCCCCATCTGAACATGATAAACTTTAAAAATTTGGATATACTCAAACTTTCTATAGTTCTTTTAGGAAAAATAATAAAAGGTGTGTTTCGATATCTATACATAATTCTCTTAATTTTGAATTTCTAAACGAGATATCAGATAAAGAAGGCAAATAAATTTTGCTTCAGGGAAAACTAAATCAACAATTAATCACTTTAGTAAATGTATATGCACCCCCTGGCAGTAAAACACTGTTCAATACAATTATCAACCTTTTGGCTATGGAAACTAAGGGAATAATGATATGTGGAGGTGACTTCAATACAGTTCTTAACCAACAAAAGGATACTTCTATTAATAAAAGAATTAAAACGGTACAATTAAGAAGTTTTAAGAATTCATTAAAAGATCTTGGAGTATTAGATGTTTGGAGAGATCTTCATCCCTCAAAACGAGAATACTCATATTATTCTTCACCCCATGCAGTTTACAGCAGGATTGATTATTTTTTTATGTTTAACAGGGACAGACACAGGGTAAAAGATTGTGAAATGAAAGCTGCCGATGTATCAGATCATGCAACATTGTACCTCACTTTAAATTTGAATGATAGAAAAACAGATAAACACTAAATACAAGTATACTTGGAAAAATAGAAGTAGTGGCCCAAATTAAATCAGAAATTGAATTATACGTAGAGAATAATGATCATGGGGAAGTAAGTCCTATAATTTTATGGGATGCAGCTAAAGCCGTATTACGAGGCAAGATCATTTCCATTACAGCAACCCTTAAGAAAATAAAAGAACTTCGATTTAGGAATCTTGAAGATGAATTAAATCAATTAACAGAAAAACATGCCATTAGTAAAGATACTCAGATTCTGAAACAGATCAAAAACATAAAAAATAAAATAGATGAGATGTATAAAGAAGACATAGAGAAAAAATTTAAATTCTTAAGGCAAACCTTTTATGAAACGAGACCAAAAGCAACAAAAAGGCTAGCATGGAAACTTAAAAAACATCAACAAAAGGCTTCAATTCATAAGATAAAGGACCCTTAAAACAGGGAAAATATTGCATAGTCTGGGTAAAATTCAAAAGGCTTTTGAAACCTATTATAAAACTTTATACTCACAACAGACACAGGTAAATAAAACATAAATTAAAGCTTTTTTAGATTCTCTTGATCTTCCCTCTATTGGACAAGAACAAAATAGTCTCTTAACAAAAGAAATTACAGAAGAGGAATTAGAAAAAGCAAAAAATAATCTTAAAAATAATAAAACACCCGGTAATGATGGTCTACCTTCTAAATGGTTCAAAACATTTAGAAAAGAGATCTCACCTGTTCTTATATCATCATTTAATTGGACACTTAAAGAGGCAGATATTCCCCCTTCTTGGAGGGAAGCAATTATCTCAGTTATACCCAAAGAGGGGAAGTATAACACTTTTTGTAGTTCATTTCGACCTGTCTGTTTTAAATGTGGACTATAAATTATTTGCCTCTATTTTAGCCAAGAGACTTGAAACATTTTTACCTGATTTGATAGATATAGATCAAACAGGGTTTATTCGAGGATGACAGACTCAAGATAATATAAGAAGGACACTTCATGCAATACAACAAATTAAAAAAGATCACACTAAAGCAATTTTAGTTAGCCTAGATGCAGAGAAAGCTTTTGACTGTGTAAATTGGGAATATTTATTTCAAGTTTTATATAGATTTGGATTTACAGAAAATAGAGTTAGAAGCTTTCAAATAAATGGGAGTCTTTCAAAAAAGATAAAACTAGAAAAAGGAACTAGACAGGGTTGTCCCCTCTCTCCCTTGATGTTTGCCATGTACATTGATCCTCTTGCTCAGGCAATTACAGAAGAAAGATCAATTAGGGGGATTAACATTAATAAGGTAGAACATAAAATTGCTCTATATGCGGATGATGTGCTACTATATCTCTCCAATCCAGATGAATCACATTCTAGTCTATTTCTTGTTGTTGAAAGGTTTGGACAGCTCTCTGGGTACAAATTAAATATACAAAAAACTCAAATTTTATCATTTGGCTACAACCCAAAAAATAAACTTCAGCATAAATTAAATATTAATTGGAAACTAAATTCCCTTAAATACTTAGGAATATGGTTAACACAAGAGCACAATTAAAATGCTCCGCTGGGTGTTTTCACACCTACAGTCTGGAAAAGCTCAGGAAAGTGGGTGTGTCCAGCTCAGTTTAGGTGGGAGTGTAAGAGGAGGGATTGAGGGAAGGTTTTGCATAAAGATGGGAGTTTCCATTTGTGCACGTGCTCGTTTTCAAACAAGCAACGCACGCACACAGAAGCAGGGGAGAAAGAAGTGACTGTTTACATGGACATCAGTCATCTAATTATTAGCCAAATTATTAATTTGTCGACTTTAACTGCAGTTTGACACTTATACTTAAATCCAGGAACTTTTCCTGCATGTCCCCCGTGACAAACGAGGTGTGAGAAACTATTAAGAGTGTTGTTTTAATGGAGTGTTTGATACAGCGCGGCGTAAGGCAGAAATAAAAACCCTCCGCAGACTATCCTGTCACAAAATGCGGCGAAAAGTCTACACAAGCAAATTGTTTGACTGCAGTGTTTACACTCGGAGAGCAGAATTTACAGCGGATCTTTCAGTCTTTAATATTGTACGGATATTAACGTTCTGTAAACCCAGTAACAGTTAATCATTTTGACAAAGGTCTGTCTTTAAACACTGAAAGAGTTACAAACTCTACGAACTACTAACTAACTACGAACTAAATTCGCCATCTGAATAAACAAGCAAAGAGCACTGATGGCTTATCAAATCTGTAGACCAGGACAATCCACATAAACTGGAGCGGCGTCTGTTTTAAAAGGAGACGAACGGCGGCAGATCCCGATTTCACCATTTCCAGATGCGGAAAAAAAAACTGTTTCTTACAGACGCATTTCTGCTGCGCGCGCGTGGGAGTCCAGCTGCGCTTTCATAGCGGGAAAAGACTTCACTGCAGCACATAAACACAACTCTGGTGACATGCGTCTCCTTCCACTTGTTTTGGAAGCACAATTTGGCGTCCCTGCCATCTGGACACTGCAACACGTACACACAGTCTTCGAAGCTCTCGTGCATATTAATGAGTTGCACCGCATACACAATAGAGCACGCTGATTGGCTTGAACAAAGGCTATCTCATGAATTAATGCCGCACGCGCAGAGACATCAGAGTGTTCTGGCCGGGACAGGCGTCCACTGTGCTCGCTGGAGCATATGCATATTTCTCATAGGCGTGACGCAGCCTCTAAAATTCGTTTCAAACCAGAAGAACGAATTGGCTCGAAATAATGCAAAAACAACCAATTTTCACTTTTTAGTCAATTATATGTGTCCTAATAGTGTTTATAGCAGCATGGGACTCATATATGACTGTCAACAGCTCAAAAAATGTGTTTTGGTTTTTCGTGGCCCTTTAAAGATGATCTCAAACACTGGTCCTCTTTACCATACCTAGACTTCAGTTCTAGAATTGAAAGCTTAAAAATGAATATACTCCCAAGACTGTTATATCTTTTCCAATCACTTCCTGTGGAAGTCCCAGTCAGACAATTTCAGGATTGGGATAAACAGTTTTCTAGATTTATTTGGAGAGGAGAAAAAACAAGAATTAGGTATAAGACTTCGCAATTAGATAAAAGAAAAGGAGGAATGTCCCTCCCTAATTTCAAAGATTATTATTATGCTGCACAATTAAGACCATTGATGTGTTGGTGCGATCTTGAAGTAGAGACAAGATGGAAGGAAATAGAGAGAAAAATTCAGGAAATACCAATTCAAGCGATTATAGGTAAAAAAAAAAACTAATTTCCAGATGAAGAACCAGTATCTTAACCCACTAACACAGTTTACTTTGAAAACTTGGTTTACAGTGGTAAAGGAACTTCATTTGGAAAAACAAATTAAAATCTTGAATTGGGTGGCACATGACCCAGATTTTAAACCTGGAACTATGGATAATAGATTTAAACAATGGGTATATTTAGGAATTTCTTCATTTTGTACAATTATAAAAGATGGCAGAATGGAATGCTTCCAAACTTTAAAAGATAAGTTTGGTCTTCTAAACCAAGATCTATTTAGATATTTACAGTTGCGGGACTATTATATGAAGGAAATACAGGATGAGGATTGGAACAATCAGCTTGTTCTGATTTTTATTCAGACATACAAGAAAAGTATGACTAAAACCATTTCTAAATTATATAGAGCAATACGTAATTCTAGAGGACTCTCAACAGACTATATAAGATTAAAATGGGAAAAGGAAGTAGGCATTATTCTGAATCAAGACCAGTGGCTTAAAATATGTGCTGTCCCACACACCTCAACAAGCTCAAGAATGTGGCGTGAATTTTGTTGGAAAAATTTAATTAGATTTTTTATTACACCTAAAATTAAATCATTTCAATCAGGGACCACTCATCCTTGTTGGAGAAACTGTGGGGTAGAAGAGGCACATCATGCGCATGTATTCTGGCAGTGCTCAAGAATTAACAGTTTTTGGGAAACCGTGCACTCTGCCATAAATGATATTTTTGATCTTCATATTCCTAGATCATTCGAAGTACTTTATCTAGGAGACATTCCTATTAAACTTGAAAAGGAGGATAGATATCTATTTAAGATATTTTTGGCAACAAGTAAAAAAGCTATAACCAGGAAATGGTATAAGAAGACCCACCAACTAAAGATGAATGGTTCACAGTTATAGCAGAAGTTGAGGAGATGGAAAAAATGACACATGCACTTCGATTGCAATCAGAGATCTTTGAAAAAAAAATCAGCAAATGGAGTAAATGGCTGGCTTTCTCCACAACAACAATATAATTATATATAATGGAACATTTACATAATTCTAGAAGTTATGCATCATTGTGAGAATATGTTTGGCAACCTTTTATTATATTTTATTTTATAGTTATTTCATTTGTTTATTTATTTTGATGAGGTAATTTAATATTTTTATATGTATATAAACATATGTGTGTATATATAGAGATATACTTGTGCGTAATGGATATATTTGCGTATGTATGTATGTATGTATGTATGTATATTTATGTATGTATTATTATTTTTGGTTTGTTTTGTTCCTAATGGTTATATGTTCCTAAAGAAAATCAATAAAAACTAAGTATAAAAAATTGCTACTATTTTAGCCTTATGAAGAACCGGATATATTAAGTATTGTTTTCTCATTATTCTTGCCTCTACTTCATTGAAATCTTGTAGAACATATTTTCTCCTTAATTGACATGCAAACTTAATTGTAGATTGTTTGCTAGCATGAATACCGACAATACAGAGTCATCTCATTTCTGGTTTAGTATTTGAATACAATATAAATTGTTGAATCATTGTTTGTAGGGATATTGGAATGGCCTGGATTACTTTATTATATTTTCTAAACGAGCATGAAAGATTAAATATAGCACATAAATCACTATAATGTAAACATTAACACAATTATACATCAAATGTGATATAGGCCAAATTACTTTTTCCATTCAAGACCCTACACCAGGGGTTACCAAACTCGGTCCTGGAAGGCCAGTGTCCTGGAGAGTTTAGCTCCAACTTGCTTCAACACACCTGCCAGGAAGTTTCTAGTATATCTAGTAAGAGCTTGATTAGCTGGTTCAGGTGTGTTTGATTAGGGTTGGAGCTAAACTTTCCAGGATGCTGGCCCTCCAGGACCGAGTTTGGACAGCCCTGTCCTACACCAAAACCATCTTTCAGGACATTTTATTGCAAGTGTAATTATTATTATTTTTTTATCTGGGCTCAAGTCTCATTTATTAACATGGAAGAGGTGGGGTTCATGACTTGTACTGCAGCCAGCTTCCAGGGGGCGATCTAACAGCCAAGAGTGTCACTCAAAAGCAGGCATGAGGCACACTTGGTATTAATGGAGCAGAAGGGGCCCAGTCTGAGCATTCACTCTGGTCTCCTGGGTTCTGAGTTGGTTGGGGAAATTCCAAATTGAACCAAAACACACAATTTTTGTGTTACAATTGGCTTGAGATTAGCAATAAAAATTCTGAACATTGCAACCTGCAGAACCTGGGAAGTTTTTTTTTAAAAGTCTCTATCAAGGAGGCGCCCAAGATGGCACTCTGAAAAGACTTGTTTCTAGGAGCGTCGTAAATTCATGGAAATATTTGATTTCTAGTGCAGTTTCAAAGACTTGAAGGTATATGCTGTACAGGACAACAGCAATGATCATATTAAAAAATGGGAAAATCTGAAAAAAGACGAAGCAAGAACACATGTTAAGTCAGTAACCCGACCAAAAGAGCTACCTTTACAACTCTGGCACAAGTTTCCAACAATCTTGTTTGCAAAAACTTGCATGATTACCTTAAGTCAGAGATTGATTCTACAGATTTCATGCTTGCTGAAGAATTATTCCTCCTCTACCCGAAACTCTATGTAGGTCTCCTATGCTCAAACAACATAAGATAGAGAGCCTTAACAATACCAGTATCATCTCTCAATACAAGGAGCTTTCACTTTTGATTTACAACCAATCAGATGCACTAGAACGTTTAAGAGGAGAAAATGAAGATAGCTGTGCAATTTGTTAGCGCCGAAGTTAATAATGTCAAAGCCCAGCTTGATGCAATGAAATCACAAGTTGAAAAGTCTGAGATAGAAATCACTGATCAAGAAAAGCGACTCTCTTATCTTGAAAGCTACTTGCGTCGCTGAAGTCTGAGATTTCATGGAGTTCCAGAAAAGGAAAGGGAAGATGCTCAAGAAAATGTCATCCAGATCTGCCAACAAATTTTATCAGAATCAAAGGATAAACTCCCATACATTTGGCATACTGTACATTGACTTGGATGTACACAAACAAATAACGAAAAAACCTAGAGGGATAATTTTTCAGGTTACGTCACGTTTCTATTGTGACGGAATCGGGCAAGCAGCAAAGGATTCACGTTTTCTCAGAAACAACAATCTAAGAATTTCCGAGGACCTGTCTCCAATGGACAGAGACAAAAGATAAAAACTGGCATCTAGTATAAAGAGCAATGCGAGAGAACAAACGGGCATTTTTTGTTGGCGGAAGGGCTTTTGTGGAAGGTACTGAAATATTTCCACTTACTTGAACTCTGTTTTTCTGCTGAATGTTATCTGCTACATATACTGTAAAAGTCGAACGTCGAACTGCACACTCTTACCAGCCTACGTTTCACTTTAACTTTTTTTCTCTCACAAAAAAAAAATACGGAGTGGCTATTTGCACTAAGTGTAAATAGCCGCCCTTGTTGGCAGACGCTATTTACACTAGCTCCGCCCACGGTAGGTTTAACCAAGGTCAAAGCTGTCGCGACGTGCCTCAATCGGGGTCAAATGCTGGTCAAATTACGGCGCGAATATTTGAATTTTGCGCGAGCGGAATCATGGGATCGATCAGACGTTTGATGCGGTGAAACGAATCGGAGTGGAGGAACGCTTTAACCTGCTAATTTCTTGGTAAGTTCTGTTTTTTACTTTATTGCATTTTTAAAGTTCTATTATATGTTTTTTAACGGCCATGGATGTTACAAGTGGTTTTATGTGTTTAGTTGGTTATTTCCACATCATGTAGAATGGTGTGTCTTGTTTTGTAACATTATGCTAATAATAGGGATGATAAGAATCATGATTTGCATCACTGAATTAGCATATCGCTGCGATATACCATCGAAAAAGCTATTTATGTAACACAATGTATTCTACCTGTATTACTTACAAACACACAATATTGTATGTAACGTAAAATTGATTTCTCAAGTGCATTTTTCTAATCTCCACTGCTGCCATGCTTCCTATTCTATTTTTTGGGCATGTGATGATTTTCAAGCAAAATTACATTCATTTTATAATTTGATGTTGATGCAGGTTTGCTCATTTTGAGAGCAGCATCTAAACATGCTTTACCAGCAAATGCAGTTTTTTATTTATTTATTTATATATTTTTTTACACACACTTCAATCAATGTGCATAAATTTGGCTTGAGGTTGGAGTTTTAATATTCACATATTTAGTGAGTGTCTCTAAATATCAGCATATCTTCACATATCTAAAGCAGGAACAGTATGAGAGATTTCATAAAACCAAGTTTAAAGTGATCATATTAGTGTCAGGTATAACTTGCATCTTTTTATATTTTGGATATTTAAGGAAAAAACTAAACAAAAATTATATTTTTCTCTACCAGTAACTGGTGTTGATGTTTAATTGTTTTTCAGGAAGTGAAGAATATACTGTTAAGTATCAGTGTATTGTTAGTTCCAGTTTACCTTTGAATGAATGGAATACTTGGGAAAATTGATAACTGAAAATATTAGCATTGCATATTGTGATTTTAAGACTATTAAATTATTGGACGTGTCCAAATATTTCTTTTTTTTATACCGAACTGATTTTGGAGTTTGAAAATTGTTTAAGTTATTTGTAATACAAGTAAACTATTATTCATCAATTAAAGCATATATTTTCAACCTTTTCACTTATTAATTCAGTTTATTTCCTCAATAATGGAATCATTTATTACTTTGATGCTGCTATGCATATACATTTATATTACCTATTATTCGTAAATGTTCCAGCATGAGTAAAACAAATGTTTATTAAATCTTTTCATGTTACCTGGTAAGAAAGTCATCTATAAATGCATTATTAATTTAATTATTATTTACTGATCCATTAATGCCTTTAGAAAGTGTCATACCGCCACCTACTGGGTGATTTTAATTTAATATCTGTACCACTTTTTATTCAATATTAAGTTAACAATTTCATAATCTTATACTGAATAAAACTGTTTACTGATTGTACTGTAATAATTATTGACCTTGTTTCTTTTTGTTTAGGTTATTCATGCTTATCTGCACATCCTGGCCTCAAAATCAGAGACTAAAGTGTTTGTCTTTCAGTGTTTCCTTGTGCAATTTTGGAGGAAAAGAGACTATATAACATGGATAAATGATAAGGTATATATTTTTATTGTTTTTTCTCTTTTCCATCTATAATCACTTTGAATATACAAATCTTTTTAAAATAACTTTATTTCACAGGTGTAATTTCAGGATTTCCAATGGGCTTTGCTACCAGTGTGCAGGTTCAGTCACCGGTTCTAAGTTGCTTTCAACATTCCAGAGCACAAAGTCTTTTTACCTAATTCACCCAAAAGTACAGCAAAGCAACATAGCTTCCTGTTACATTGGTGGTAGGTATTATATGCTATACTGTGTCCAAGATTTTGGAGTGTATATTGGTTCGGCATCTGGGTTTTCAATCAGGCTTAAGACCGTTTGCAGCTCCTTTCTTGCTTTATTTGTTGTCCGATGTGAACACGACATGCGACATGTATGCAGTACATTAGTTTTCTTTTTTAATCATTTATGCAAAATAAATGTACAGTTTGTATATTTTTTTGAGGTGTGTGTGTGTGTGAGTGATTCTTAATTGTTGTCCTTTTACTGTAGTGCTGTAAAGGGACTCTTTCTTTCTAACAGCAATTTCACAATGACATGAGCTTGTTTTTAAATAGAAATCCAGGAGGGCTGGACATCGAGTTCAATTTATGTCATGCTACAAACTGCTGGGTCAAGTTGTGGTGTTTCTGCTAATGGTTATTTGCCAAATAATTGATGATAGCATGCAGAATTCAACTTTTTATTATTTTTATTATTTTGTCATTGTTTTTTTAGGGCAACACAGTGGCACAGTGGGTAGCACATTCGCGTCACAGCAAGAAGGTTGCTGGTTCGAGTCTCGGCTGGGTCAGTTGGCATTTCTGTGTGTTTGGCAGTTCGCATGTTCTCCCTGTGTTGGCGTGGGTTCCCTCCAGGTGCTCCGGTTTCCCCCAGAGTCCAAAGATATGCGCTATAGTTGAATTGGGTAAGCTAAATTGGCTGTAGTGTATGTGAGTGTGTGCGCAAGAGTGTGGCTGTGGCTGGAAGGGCATCCGCTGTGTAAAACGTGCTGGATAAGTTGGCGGTTCATTACGCTGTGGTGACCTCTGATTAATAAAGGGACTAAGCCGAAAAGAGAATGAATGAATGAATATTTTACTTTAAAATTAAATCCAAGGTGTGGATCTGTTTTGGCTCATCTCAGATGAAATGGACAGTTCATCCAACAATGCAAATGTGCTGTTATTTACTCATCCTCAGGCCCCAATCTGTAGGTTACCTTGTACTCCAGTGGGACAGTAAAACATAGTTTTACCCATGGTTCTTGGGGATTCATATGATACAAATTGATGGTCAAAGACAAATTAATCACCTACACCTTTGATGGTCTGACAGTGAGTAAATTAACTAATTAACTAGGTAAACTGTGTTTATAAAATTGTTTTCACATAAACATAAAAATGTCACTTGTCTCTATACTTCAGGTGTTCTGTAGACATTTCTAGTGTTAGTCTAGTTGTAATAGTACTCTAAACTGCATGTCTAGACATCTTTTTAGAAAATGTGATCACAGATAAAATCACAGGTGCATCTCAATATATAAGAATGACATCGAAAAGATGATTACTTTCAGTAATTCAATTAGAAAAAGTGAAACTCATTTATTATAAGGATTCATTGCACACAGACTGATTTATTTAAAGTGTTTATTTCTTTTCATTTTGATCATTGTGGCTTACAGCTAATGAAAACTCAAATCAGTCTCTCAGAACATTTGAATATTACTTAAGACCAATAAAAAGGGATTTGTAACACAAATGTTGGACTACTGAAATGTATGAACAAGTACAGCAATCAGTTCTTGTTTTTATGATTTACTTCAGTAATGTGACATGACATGGAGGAAGGTTTATGGCACTGCTGAGCTCTTATGAATCCCAGGTTGCTCTAAGAACCTTCAGCTCTTCTGTGTTGTTGGGTCTGGTGTCTCACATCTTTCTGTTAACTATAGATTATATGAGTCTTAGGTCAGGTGAGTTTGCTGGCCAATCAAATACAGGCATAACACGGTCCTTAAACCAGGTATCAGTACTTTTTGCAGTGTGGACAGGTGTCCAAGTCCTGCTGGAAAAATCAAACCTTTATGGAGATGCTAATTTGATTTTCCAGCAGGACTTGGCACCTGTTCACACTGCAATAAGTATGTGTTTTAAGGCTCATGGTGTCCCTGTATGTGATTGCCCAGTAATCTCCCCCGATCAAAAACTCTTATGAAAGAAACTGTTGTGCATCGTGAAGAGAAACATATGAGACACCAAATTCAACGATACGGAAGAGCTGAAGGCCACTATTAGCGAAACCTGGGCTTCATCAGCAGTGCCACCAACCGTCACATTGCTGGAGTAATTCATGCAAAATAGTCCTGAACAAGTATTGAGTGCTGTACATATTCATAGTGCACGATTTCTATTTTAAATCCTCTTTCTTTTAATGGTTTTAAGTAACATTAATTTTCTGAGATTTCATTAGCTGTAAGCCACAATCATCAAAATAAAAAGAAGTAAACAAATACATCAGTCTATGTGTAATGAATCTATTTATGAGTTTTACTTTTTTAATTGAATAACTAAAATTACAACCTTTTTTGATGACATTGTACAGTAATTCATTGAGATGCACTTTATTATATACTTTATATATGTAGAGCTGCGCATCGATGGATTACTCTTCAGTGTTTGGACTCTCAGCAGTGAATATTAAACCACACTGAACTTAACTGAACTCCAACACTAAAAACTGGACTGACAATGTTTCAGTTTACTATAACCTTCTATGTGAAGCTTCTTTGGCACAATCTACATTGTAAAACATTTTTCAACTTATCACATCATTAGGCAAGCCTTCATCTTGTCATCAAAGATCACTGTTGCTTGTGTTGTTGGAAATTCCTAGCTCTCCACTGTAACAGGAGCAGGAACATTTTACTATGTTGTTGGTCATTTTAATGCAACATAATATCTAGAGACAACTAATTAACAAATAAATCCATTGTTTTTCCCAGAATGCAGAGCGCTTGTAGCAGAAGAAAATAAATAAATTCACCAAGCAGAAAGACATAGATGTGTTAAAATACATTAAACACAAACTTACTGGAAGATTGCAAAGTGCTGAAGTGAGTTTTTCATGTTAATGTTGTTTAAGCTTAATTTGTAGAGACAGCTGCAAGTTAGCCATTCATATGTTTATTATTGTTTTTGTTTGTTTTTTGATTGTTTTCCAGAATGGAGAGGCCTTGCAGCAGACGATGATGCTTTTCATGACAAGAATGACAAAAAATAATAATAAATTGTGTTTATTTTAAAATGTGTCATGTTTGTTTCTATAATTTATAATGCTTCTATACATTTTAGAACAAATCATATAATCCTAACATTGTTATATCTATAGATGTCTTCAAGGATTGAAAATTATCCTACAGTCATTGATCCTGCACTTTTTTCACTGATTAGTATATTTTGTTTTAGTATATAGGTGTAGTGCAACATTTAGGTGTACCTTCTTTCAGCTCTTAGTGCATATATATCCCTTTTATTAATACAGTATAAATATCAAACATTTACCTTCTACTTACATTTTGTTTAAATACTTAGTGTAAATAGCATCTACCATCTATTAACACTTAAGTGTACTGTAAACAGCATTTACTGTTTATTAGTGTAAATACCATCCTTTGACTAATTGAAAAACAATAATTAAAATGGTTTACACTAAGACTTGCTAAATAAACTATGCCTAATTTTTTTTGTGTAAATAGCAGCATACTTTTAGTAACACTGCAATAGTGTCTACCTTCTATAAACACAGTGTAAATGGCATATATATATTCTATAAGCACTGAGTGCAAATAGCATCTACCATACCATTTGTTGCTATATTATGTAAATAGCATCTGATGCTATTTGAACTCAGTGTAAATTGCATCTCTTGCTATTTGCATTTAGTGTAAATAGCATCTCTTGCTATTTGCACTTAGTGTAAATAGCATCTCTTGCTATTTGCACTTAGTGTAAATAGCATCGCTTGCTATTTGCACTTAGTGTAAATAGCATCGCTTGCTATTTGCACTTAGTGTAAATAGCATCGCTTGCTATTTGCA
>CAIGQQ010010349.1:0-11422 GCA_903798035.1 Danio albolineatus
TTTAATTTAATTAAATTGATTGAAATGACTGTAATTTAATTAGATATTATATATAAATGTATACACACACACAATTGTTGAATTTATGTACTGTATTTAAGGCAAGGACATTACAAATCTCTAAATTACCTAAAATGAACAGTAACCACTTGCTTTACTTTTGCAGTACATATCTAATTAAATTACAGTCATTTCAATCAATTTAATTAAATTAAATTACATTATCACACTCATTCTGAAAACATTTATAAAGCACTTCTCACTTAATACTGTCAGCAGCTGCCAGATAAGATGGATTAAATGAGCGCAGTGCTGTTATTTAACCCTGTTAAGCACAACCGCTTTAGCTTCACAATATAAAAATGAACACACAAAACTAGGACTTGTGGCCTCTATAAAAGCATAGATCATCTCTTAACAGCTTTCGAGCTGGTGGTAGGTCTGCCCTGAAAGGTTTATGCGCTATCCCCGAAAATCAATTTCACTGTGGAGAAAATAAATGGTTTTTTTACTTGCGAGACCCGGCGGTTTCCTCTCTGCTCCCTCATATTTGTCTGATGGGAAACGAGCTGAAGCAAACAAATGGGTTTTATTGTGACTAGGTTCACACATGCTCTATTATGCTCTTTTGAAAATTCATTTGGGATAATGAAAGAGTTAATCACAATGCATGTTTTTTTGTGTGTCATATGCTCTTATTCCTAGGAGGTCGAAGAGCTGCTGCACAGTTTTCTGCATTTGCAAGGAGAGATCATAATGGAGTCTCTGACCAAAGAAACTCATCTGACAGAAAGTCTACTGCAGGTTAAACTGAGACAGTCTCAAGTACAAAGACAGCTTGATAATATACCTGTTTTCCCTGAAAAACAAAGATCGGGAACTCCAACAAGATCCAAAAAGAAGGGAATTTAACATACAGTTTTATTTCTTAAGATGTCCATGATAAATAATGCTATTTTAAAGCTCATTTAGTTCCCAATGCACTCATGTTATCAAATAAAATCTTAAATTAATTACATTTTAAGTCCTATAAAGGTTTTGTTGGGGGCGGCATGATGGTGCAGTGGGTAGCGCTGTCGCCTCACAGATTGAGGTTGCTGGATTGAGCCCCAGATGGGTCAGTTGGCATTTCTGTGTGGAGTTTGCATGTTCTCCCCGTGTTGGTGTGGGTTTCCTCCAAGTGCTCTGGTTTCCCCACACAATCCAAAGACATGCGCTATAGGTGAATTGGGTAAGCTAAATTGTTCATACAGTAATGTATGCGTGTAAATCCTGGTCCTCCACGACTAAAAATTAGATGTTACGAAACACCACCATCATTCATTCATTTTCCTTTCGGCTCAGTCCCTTTATTAATCTGGAGTCGCCACAGTGGAATGAACCGCCAACTTATACAGCATATGTTTTACACAGCGGATGCTCTTCCAGCTGCAACCCATCTCTGGGAAACATCCATACACACTCAACCACACTCAAACACTATGGACAATTTAGCTTACCTAATTCATCTATACCACATGTCATTGGACTTGTTGGGGAAACCAGAGCACCCGGAGGAAACCCACGCGACCACAGGGAGAACATGCAAACTCCACACAGAAATGCCAACTGACCCAGCCGGGGCTCGAACCAGCGACCTTCACCGTGGCCCCCGAAACGCCAACATGGTACCCCTAAATATCAACTTCAAAAAGGCCCTGGCAGTAAGTAAAGGTTTTATTGACTTGGTTTCATCAATTATATGAACATTTGCTTAAAATTATTATACATTATTACTGTATGGTGTATTATATATATTAAACACTGTACATAGTATATTGTATTACTTTTAATATTAAATTATTATATCATATATTATTATATTAAGAATAAGAACGGTCTTAAAATTGATTATACACAATTTCTTCAAAACTTTTCTATCTTTATGTTATCATTAAGAGTTCTTCTAAATGGCAGGAAAGGTTTTTAGCTTTTCTCTTAAAAGCTATTCACAAAGTTGCTGAACAATGTCTGACGAAGGATTTTAGAGACGTTTTAATCTAAGAAGACTGGTATTTAAACCATACCTGCCAACATTTGGTTTTGAATTTCCGGGGGATTTTCAACAGGGCTGGGGGGGGATACAAATAAAAAAATTAACATGGTTCCTGGTGACACAATGAGGTCTTGTAAAGCGAAATGATAACAATAAACTCTCTAAGGAATTGGACATTATTAATAATTTTTACATAATTTACAATTTTAGTGCCGTTGTGATTTCACATGCTGAGTGATGTTGTTTTTCCCACCGTGTCTGACATTAAAATCAATACGACACACCTTGGTGGCTTCTACAAAAACTTGAATTCTTCCATCCAGCTGTTGGTAAATTTACATTTATATATTTTTTTCTTTGCCGAAGCACAACCTGACTCTTTTCCCTCCATCATGTGTGCTACTACTGACGCAGCTGCTTGTAGCTACTGTCACCGTTCAAGTCCCGCATCTACCTCCTGCGCAGTAATCAACAGCACACCTGAGTTGTAACGTATGTTGCCAGATTGAGGTAAAATATGTTGCAAGATTTGAATATTGCGTCAATTGTGAGAGGTGATGAACGTCATTCAAGATCTGGCAACTTGACAAATACGAACAAAAGTGCTTTTTTTGAAACTGCATTGGGACGTACAAATTACGAGAGTTTCCCGGGAGAAATAACAAACCGGGAGGGTGGCGGGAGATGGATGTGAAATACGAGAGACTTCCGGGAAAAACGGGAGTGTTAGCAGGTATGATTTAAACAATGTGGTGCAAAACATGAAAATTACTGTTGTGCTGGTCTGAAAATAGCAACAAAGCACGACATACACATCTTGCGCCTTATTGCGGGCGTATGATAGCGCCCATTGTGTTTCTTCAACAAAAGCACAGGATATATCATAAATATACTGTACACTACTGTATAAAGCATTTTGGGCTGGTAAAGTGTTAAGGTTTTTGAAAAGTCTGAATTTATATGATCGTAAAAACAGAAATATTGCTAAATATGATTATAGTTTTTACAAGTTTCTTTTATTTGAATAGATTTTAAAAGGTTATTTATTCCTGTAATGCAGAAAATCATTATTTCAGTCGTAAGTGCCGCATGAACCTTTAGAAATCATCTTAATATGCTGATTTGCTGCTCAAGAAACATTTCTTGTGATTGTTCAAGTTGTTTTTTCAGTATTCCTCTGTGAACAGAAGATTTAGGAGAACAGCGTTTATTTGAAAGCAATATTTGTGATGTTGCTCATTACCGAACAGATCTGAATAAAACAAATGGTAAAGCGTAAAAACATCACATATTTTTCCTAAATATTATTGAATTATTACTGTAAGCTTGTTGAGGAACTTAAATGCCCATTCATATAAAGAACAATAAATACTGCAAAAAAAATTACATGTAGAGTTAAGGTCTTTTCTATTTATATAAAAAAATAGAAATCAACAGAAGCTAATGCTTGTATAATTTAGGGTGCTTACACACTTGCACTTTTATATCTGCACCCGGGTTTGTTTGACATCATAGTACTGTACGTTACGTTTAGCTAGTGTGAACGTGTCTTCTGAACTGAACCGTACCCGAGTTCGCCTGAAAGAGGTGGTCAGGGGTACGGTTCATGTGAACTCTGGTACGGTTCACTTTTTAGTATGAATGCAATTGTACCAAAAGCCGGAAGTGAACCGCCAACTCAACAAAAAAACTTTAGTTTTCATAACGTTCATTTGTGTGTGTGTGTGTGTGTGTGTGTGTGTGTGTGTGTGTGTCACCTTCCTTGGCGACAAGAGGGACTGACCCAGTACAAAAAGTGATAATGTCTGCTTGTCTCCTCCAAAAACAGCTTCTGCAGACATCGCGTGATGTTCTGAACGTTTATAATATCTTTGCGACAGATAGATGCGAGTCACTTTCTGTATGTCCAAATACAAAAGGTTCAGTAAAAGCCAAACGACCGCGATGTGCGGAGTGCGGCGCTTTGCTTTCGTGTCCGTCACCTGGCAACAGCCGTACACAAAACAGCGGCTTGATGACGCAAGTGTACCGGGGTTCAGAAGGAAAAAAGACAGTGTGAACACAAACCAACCGAGAAGATGGCAAGGGGGGACAATCGAACTTGGATACGGTCCAGACAATTGAACCAAGTGTGAAAGCACCCTCAATTATTAATTCTTGGTGCAAACAAATCAAACTCTATATCTTTGTTTTACATAAAAGAAAAACATATGGAGAGTTTGACCTTCATTTGTCTTACTACCCTACACATAACACTGCAGAGCCCAATTACCATCCGAACCATTAGGTCCCGACTCCTCCAGCACATGCTGGCAGATGGTGTTCAGTTGGCTCGAGTCATTCTGGATTGTGAAGCAGTGAAGCTGAGCATCGTCTCAACCAGTTCTGGCAAACCAAAGTCATGTTTCCAGCATCCCACATCATCAGCCAGCTATCAGCAAGACTCACACACAACACATCAGTGCCATCCACTTCTACACTGTAGGAACTACACATTTGGTCAAAGTTATGTTAAGGCCTAAAAAAGCCCTGCTCTGTCATCTGACAAAGTGTCCTGGTTCAATTTTGTCCAGTTTCAGAAAAAACAACTGTGTTAGAACTGCAGTAACTACAAAACCCAAGCTGGTGTAAAAACTTTGAAGGCATTTTGTTCAGTTTCAATGTTTGCATGTATACTACACTTTTCTTTTGTAGGGCAGTGCAGCACTGTTGGGTCAGCAACATTTTTTCCCATCTAGATTTTAAATGGGATGTAATCTGGGTTTTCAAATCATATGTTAAATCCTCGTCACACAGGACTCTAGAAGTTTTACTAAGGAACTGGAGACATTTGTTTTCTAAAATGCGGTTTTAAAATAAAAATTTAAATTCAAAATAAAAGTGTAAAGAACACGTCAATTTCAACTTTAACTTTCATTCATTCATTTTCCTTTGGAAAATTTCCAAATTTCCTTTTCTTTTTTCTTTTCTTTTTCATTCTTTTGTAACCTGTTTTAACACATTTTAATTTGTTTTTAATTATTATTTGTTTTATTATTCTTATTTTTATTATACTTGTCTTTTCATTCTTGTTTATGTAAAGCACTTTGAATTGCCACTATGTATGAAATGTGCTATATAAATACACTTGCCCTTGGCTTAGTCTTTAGTTCACAGTTCGCCACAGTGGAATGAACCACCAACTACTCCAGCATATGTTTTATGCAGCTTATGCCCTTCAAGCTGCAACCCAGTACTGAGAGTTCCCCTAGCCGTACACACTCGTTCACACACACAATCATACAGTACAGCCAATTTACATTATTCAATTCACCTATAGCGTATATGGACTGTGAGGGAAACCGGAGCACCCAAATGGCAACTGACCCAGCCGGGATTCGAACCAGCAACCTTCTTTCTGTGAGGCGACAGTGCTAACCTCTGAACCACCGTGAACTCGAAACATCTAAAAATACCAAATATAATCACCGTGTGTAGTCTGACCAGGCTGACCCAAACCTCCTAAAATAAAAAACACAGAGAAAATATGATCAAATATCATCATCATCATCATCATCGAGCATGTTGCCATGGGGACTAGAGCACATTTCACGCTTCAGAATGTGGTAACCAGGGAAACATGACATCTAGATGTTTATGTAACATCCATCCAGGCCTCTGAGCTTACACCGAAACCTTAAACAATTATGATTACACGATGTTCACACTCACAATGAAGACTCTGGGCTGGACAGATTAATAACAGAAGGACACTGAGTGAACGCTATGTGAAGGCCACAGACTGAAGATGATGCAAAGCTTTACTCAATACGCTCATGCACAACACAAACATCAATAACACACACACACACACACACACATTTAAAGCGTCTTACCAGTATTCAAAGACATAAGGGTGATTTTAATATTGCGAGTACATTTTGAACATCAAAAAAATTATGAAACAGTTTTGAATAATAGCAAACATTATGTCAAGTTATGGGTGTCACAGCGCAGTGGGTAGCACAATCGCCTCACAACAAGAAGGTCGCTGGTTTGCTTGTTCTCACCGTGTTGGTGTGGGTTTCCTCCGGGCGCTCCGGTTTCCCCCACAAGTCCAAACACATGCACAGGTGAATTGGAAAACCTTGTCTGTAGTGTATGAGTGTGAATGAGAGTATGGGTGTTTCCCTGTGATGGGTTGCAGCTGGAAGTTGGCAGTTCATTCTGCTGTGGTGACCCCTGATTAATAAAGGGACTAAGCCTGAAAAGAAAATGAATGAATGAATGTCAAGTTATCTCTAAAAATTATGTTATTAATTTACACTCAAAGTATTATGTTTGTTCAAAGTATTTATTTAAAATGAGCTGAAACAACACAATTGTTGAGTTTTTTTGGGCCACTAATTAATTGTTTTATGTTCAATACTCTTAAATTTGTAAAACTAAAAAGTTAACTTAATTCCTGTTAATGTCTCAACAAAAATCGGTTGGGTTGGGACAACATGAAGGAATTAAGTTTATTAGTGTTTTGAGACACTTCATAAGGCGTTCATTTTTTCTACGGCTTATGCCGAGTTCAGACTGCATGATTTTCAAAGTAGTCGTGTCACAGATGTTTTCACACTGCATGACTATCTGGGCTAGCGTTTTGTCGCTGGTTTGTTTATGCCAAGTTCAGACTGCATGATTTTAGCCCCGATTTTGACTCGCCGACAGGTTTTGAGAAATCGCCGTCAAATGCCTGAAATCACAGGCAAATCGGTGCTCGTTCATGCGAGTGACAATCACACAATATGAACTATCAAAGACGCGATCTGAGAGAATCGATGATGAGTCGTCGATGCCCGGGAGATATTTGGCGTGCTGAATATCTGAAGCTGTCCAAACTACGTCTCACACCCAAAAACACGTAGTATATCTTTTGTTTTTAATTACATAACGAGAAAAAAGCCTTTAATGGGGTAGAAAATGTACATATTTGCTCACCTGGCTTTGAAGGGAATTAGCAATTTCTCCTCAACTTTTTTTATTTTTTGACCGGGTTGGGTTGTGATATTGCTTACATGACACGTCAAACAGACACGGGGGCTCCTGCCAAATTTACACAAATTTTCCCTCCATTTCTTGGGTCCGAATAACCTCAAAATGAGCGATTTTAACTTCTCCTCAACCTCCCGCTGGCCTGCAGGTACCCACACTAGTGAATGCTGCTCTCTCATTGGCTGTAGGCGATCGCCAATGTTATTTTTAAAACTCATTTCACACGACATGATTTGAATCGCCGACAGCTCCAGATATTCAGCACGCCAAATATCTCCCGGGCATCGGCGACTCATCGGCGATTCCCTCAGATCGCGTCATTGATAGTTCATACTGTGTGATTGTCACTTGTGTGCACGAGCACCGATTCGCCTGTGATTTCAGGCATTTGTCTGCGATTTCTCAAAACCTGTCGGCGAGTCAAAAATCAGGGCTAAAATCATGCAGTCTGAACTCAGCATTAGTCCTTTTATTACAGTTTTTCTCAATTGTTTCCACACATTCTCTAAAAGCATGCCTCATAATGTCAGAACTCTACACACAAATTAAAAAACACGCACACATTGGACAAAACCCTTCAATTGTCCTGCAAAATGAAACTTCACATTCAAAACAATGTCATTTCTGCTCAAAATGGTGTTTTGTTTTTTAAATGACACACACAAACCATCACATGAAGAGACATTTATAAGAACCAGTTGATCACTGATGAGCTTAATGTAAAACACTATGAGCACTTCTTCTCCATTCATCATAATCACAAGCCTTGTTTTGTTCAGTGTTACACTTACTACAGACATACTGTAGGCCAACATAAGTGCATTGTAAAATATTTCAGAATATTGCTTTTATACAAAACACACAAATACACACTAACAAATCTATTTTACTGTATTTTTCCCACAAAAACAGTGTACAGTGTTCACCCCAACCAACACAAAGCTACACATAACGTGGTCTACAAATACCATCAACAAAAGTATTTACTGAACACACATTGAACACTGATGAATTAGTATGCTGACTTAATAATTTTGAATGAACTGTGTGAAAACAAGAGATTTTCTTCATGAATATTGTGCCAAATGCAGAGAATTGTGGGTAGTGTTTTGAAAAAAGTGTTTTAAACCTGCAATCTGAGTGTAAAGCAGGAATTGTGCTTGTGGTTTAGCAGAATTGGTTCAGAGGGTTGGTGTATCAGTTACATGTTGTATATTGTGTCTGAAGTACAAGTAATTGTGTGTAAACAACTAAGAAAAACCCATAAAAACAACTCACAGATATAATGGACGTCTGTCGCTGAAGAAACACCCCGTTGCTGCCACCTTTTGGTCATAACTATAACACCACAACACAAGACCATTAGTCAATCTTTTAATACACAGATTCACTTCCTAAAGCTTTATTATTATATTATTCTTAGTGTAGAAATACTCATAATAATAAGTATTTTTGTTGTTGTTTATGTCATATTAAAATGAACTGAGTTGCATGAAGGATAGTGACTCAAAGAAAAATAATTGTTGAGTTACAACTCGCTGAAATTATGAAATATGCAGAAGTATTACACTTACATCTGGGTATATACTGCAGAAATTAATACATATATATACAGTACGTGTCCCAAGTCGGTTTTAATAGGTTGTGGAGAGACTTTAGGCATCTGAAGAGGCATTAAAAACAGATTTATCTTTATGGAATACATATTTACATCTTGTCTAATGACAAATTGCATTCATAGAGTGCCCTGTGTGGTTAAGTGATTGTAAAGTCACTGTTTTTAATACCACAACAGGATCCTCGAAATGGAAATGATTTAAATTATTTTAATTACTCACCAGGTATTACTGTCTCCTTATTTTATAACTTAAAGAAATGGTTTGCTCCAAAACGACCCATTTACTCTTAAGCTGTTTTAAACCTTAAATATTTCTTTCGTCTGCTGAAAACACGGTAAGTCTATATGGGATACAGCTGCGGATACTCACGTCAGTATTTCTGTGACCCTGTAGAGCAATAAATAATTAATATTTTTACATTATTGTTAGTGTTGAATAATCTGTATAATTACTGTTTTTACATTACTGTCATGTTTAGGGGTGGACGTTAGTTAAATATAATAATGGATTTAAAAATGTGAACAATTCTCGTTAATATATATTAATTATCCATTAAATGTTAGTTAAATACAATTAATGGATAATTTAATAATTAATATAACTAATTCTCCTTAACATCCGGCCGCAGCTGTATCCCTTTTAGCAAGTTTCAACCGCCGCTGAACACCAAACACGAGATTCTGATGAAAAATTTAAAGAAAAGACACACCATAGATTGACTATTAGGAACAAAGATTACTATTAAGGTCTTCCAACATTTTTCGGAATATCTTCCATTTAGCTCAACAGAAGAAAAAAACTCAAACAGGTTTGGGACAAAGGATGAGGAAAATGACAGGGGGTAGCCTACTTTTTGTGTAATATCCCTTTAACTGGTTTTATTTTGCCGCCAACGCGGTGTTTGTGGTAACAACACTGAAAAAAGTGATGATGATGATGATATTCTAAAAACTCAGAATGTGATCTCAGTGGGAAGATCAAAGGCGCTGCGTTACAATGGAACACATTCTTGCTGTCAATCACGTCACTGCTGTGTAGATGAAGCAGTGAAGAAACCGCCAACTGTCAGTCATTCGCCTTTTAATAATAGTAAACCTCAGGCCAAATCCCCCAGGACAGAGAGAAATCTGTTTGACATGAAAGTATCTTCATTCTGCGATCATTCCCACATAGCAAAATATCTCTGGCCCAGCTCTGGCCCACACAATCAGCTTTTGCTTGGCCCACATGCCGCAGTGAATTACGGTACATGACTGGACCAAGTCTAGCTTCCAGACAAGGGCCAAACATGGACCATATCTGGGCCAAGACTCAGCCAAGTTAATCACCCATAATTGGGCCTGAACTGGGCCAGATATGTTGGTGGGTTACTACAGCAAGGAAATGGATAAACCCATGAATCATTGCACTTTAGGCGTACTATGGCCGTGCTCTTTCTCAAAGTGACCTGATTAGTAAAATTATTTTTTTCTTTTCTTGAAAATAAAAAAAAAGTATTTTAAATGTGGGTCAAACTGGCCAAACTTACTTGGCCCACATATCAGTTAATAACATCTGGCCCGAATACTACATTTTACATCTGGCCCAAGTATTGTGTGCCGCCTTAAAGACGGTGCCACCTCTGCCAAACCAGGGCCATGTTTGGCCCACATGCCCTATGCCAGTGCCGGATGAATGCCTGCTCTGCCAGATTCATGCCAAATCTGGGCCAGAATTCTTTGCTACTAGGGTAGTTATAAGCGCTTGGCCAGGGTGCGATTTACAGGGGAGTTTGAGAGGGATTTAACCCCATAATTAACGCTTAAAAGACCGCAAAACAGTGAAACAGTTTCTCTGATCTGTCTCTTTTCTAAAATTACATTCATTTTTAAAGCCAATCTTAAATGTCATTTGACACAAAGCAAAATAAGGAGAGATATCCAGGAGCAGAGGGCGCCACGGTGGCGTAGTGGGTAGCATGACACCAAGAAGGTCGCTGGTTCGAGCCTCGGCTGGGTCTGTTGGCATTTCTGTGTGGAGTTTGTATGTTCTCCCCGTGTTCGCGGGGGTTTTCTCCAGGTGCTACAGAAAGCTAAATTGTCCGTAGCGTATGAGTGTGTATGTTTCCCAGGGATGGGTTGCAGCTGGAAGGGTATCTGCTGCGTAAAACATATGCTGGATAAGTTGGCGGTTCATAAGGGTTGTCAGAAAGCATGTGATCTCATGAATAGTTAAGAAACAGCGTCTGCTCATAGGATAAGAAGACTCTGCTATGAATAATATGTTCCTGATTTTAATCCGCCCCAAAAATTATTTTAAACCCAGAAGATTAAATTAGCTGAAAAAAGCTCAAATGATCCAGGTTTCCCCACAATTATGACACGTCAGTTTCTTTGGTTTTTTTGCCAAGCTGTGAGACCCAATGACTGGGTGAAACACAGGTGTGTGTGTGTGTGTGTGTGTGTGTGTTTTGAGATGCTCTTCTTTTTGTGTGTGTGTGTGTGTGTTCTGAGATGTTCTTCATTTCATATATGTGTGTGTTTTGAGATACTTTTCTTTGTGTGTGTGTGTGTTTTGAGATGCTGTCCACAATGTCTGTGTGTGTTTTGAGATGCTGTCCATGTTGTCTGTGTGTGTTTTGAGATGTTGTCCATGTTGTGTGTGTGTGTGTTTTGAGATGCTCTTCTTTGGGTTTGTGTTTTTTGAGATGCTCCGCTTTCTGTGTGTGTGTGTTTTGAGATGCTCTTCATGTCGTGTGTGTGTGTGT
>CAIGQQ010010373.1:2900-14441 GCA_903798035.1 Danio albolineatus
GGGGGGTTACAATAGAGGTATTTGGAATGTAAGTGTATATGAGCTCGTATAGAGCGTTGCTGCTGCAGCAATTGAACTCGGGGCGACCCCTAAATAGGTCCGGCTGTAACGAATGGAGGCATGGGATGTGATGAGGGTCAGCTTCTGGGGCCAATTGCCTTGGTCTCTGGAATGGGAAAACAAGATAGAATTAAAATGTGGTACAAGTGTTTTTACAACAAGGTACATGAACGGCAGACGTAGTTAATTTGTTTTAGCAGATATCTTGTCTTATAGGTGTCTACATAAGAGCATGAGCAACTGTGAATAGAAGCTCCCTTGTTATTTCGTAGTACGATAGCTTAGTTGTTGTGAATGGAAGAGGTGGGCATTTGTCCTCCCACAGATGGTGGACGGATAGAGAGCTGAAGGTATGTGGTGTGGTTCTGCTGGTGATCCTAGCTCTTGTGGTCTCTGGAATGAAAAACAAGAAAATCAGGAATGAAATTAAACATTGTATTTGTACAGCAGACGTAATAGATTGTTTAGCTGGTATCTATGAGAGGCGTTTAAATAGGGGCATGGCCAACTGTGATGGAAGCGCCTTGCTAATGCATGGTATAATAGCTTGTTTTCACAATGTGCGAGAATTGAAGAGGTGATCCTTTGTTCCCCTGCAGGATTGCAGATGGATGGAGAGCTGAAGGTATTGGCTAATGGTTCTGGAAGTGCCTCTTGAAGGCTGAGCAGGTGAATTGATAGTGGACTGAAGTTTTAAACCCCTTAGTGGAATAGCATTGTTTAAAAGCAAATGTATCGAACCAGAGCCAATGGATGAACGTCGCTCCATTTGTCTTAGTAGAGGAATGGAAGCCCCTTTTGCATGATAGCTTCGTTGTTGCATGGTGCAAGGATGGTAGAGGTGGGTCAATTTATCAGAAGTATTCTCTTCCAATTTGTCGCAGTCGAGTGGGAAGTTTCTTTCTTTGTGATTTTCACCTCCAACTGACTTGTAATTGGAAATCGCTCGTGACTCTTAGTGTATGAGTCACTCTCTGTGTATAAGTCGCTATGGCACGTAAATTATTATTAATTTTTTTTTTTTTTTTTTTTAATTAATTAATTAATTTATTATTATTATTATTATTATTGTTATTATTATTATTATTATTATTTATTTTAATAGACTTAAGCCATGTTTGGATAACATTACGCTTGTAATCTTAAGGTGATTAAAACAACAAGCGTGTCTGGCCAAAGTCATGAGATATATCCAGCTGCAGGCCCGCAGAACCACACACGTTTCAGGCTCACACACAATCTAGCGCACACAATCTAGGCAAACCATATATGGTAACTAACTAACTCCTTAGGAGCATTATCGCCACCTACTGTATTTCACAATTATGGCCCGTGCTGACTTCATTCACGTATTCACATACACAAAGAAAACATAAACCGTCTAATTGTAGGATTAAGTATAAATTAATTCAGGATCTTGATATTGTCGTACTTGGTTAAAATGTGTCACATTAAAATGAATTAAATAGTTAATTTAATATAGTTATAAACTGATTACTGATTTAAACTACTACTAAACTGTAGCAACTGTTAGTAATACACACACACACACGCACACACACACACACACACACACACACACACACACACATATATATATATATATATATATAATAATTTTTATTATTATTAACAGTTAGTTTGTTTGTATTGATAAGTTTGTTGCAAATATAATTACCACAAATTACCAGTACTTTATGGTTTAAAAACAATATATTACTATAATATAGTATTTAATGTGGGAAATCATTAATAAAAAAGTTATTAGAAAATTAAGCAAATAAATACTATTCAATCGCTTGAGTAAAATATAGTTTTTTACATTTATTACATGTAAAAATATTTATTTTAACATATATGGATGAATTATTGCCTATACATATAAACTTGCTATTATCTCCTTCATTAAAAATGAATCCATTATATAAATTAAACATGTCCAATTTAGATCGTTTAGCAAGGCCAGCAAACGAGTATCTGCTATATTGACTCTGTCAGATAAATAATGACTGATCATCTATGATGACTGATCTTTTATACAGTCAATGTGACTGATATAAAACTGTTTAGTCTATTATATTGAATGGCGATCGGAAACAATGCTCCCCGTTCGCCCGTCTCGATCACAATATTTGTGAAACCGTAAACACCATTGTTTATTCTGTACAATATTTATTAACAATATATATAAATATATTGATGACGATGTCTGAGAAGACGTTAACATTAACATCCGTCGTAACCATATATGGTTTGCCTAGATTGTGTGCGCTAGATTGTGTGTGAGCCTGAAACGTGTGTGGTTCTGCGGGCCTGCAGCTGGATATTATTGAAAGTCATTCACAAAGTCATTTGCACTCATAGACTGTCAAGAGAGAGTGCGGGACCGTCTCTCTTACTATGGGCTGCTGGGTGGAGACACTTCACCTTTAGCTATTGGTTCGATGGGATGTCAGTCAAAGGCTCGTAGATCGGCGGCCATTTTGATGACGTAATGTTTACATCTGAAGGTGCCATTTACTGAGCGAGCTACGGCGATTAGTTTATCGACGTATAATGTGTTGTGGACTGATTATTTATGCGATTGGATTGCCTGGACCCTTTGCAGTCAAGTTACTCCGTGCTGTTTGGAATGGATACTTGCTAGGATGCCATGGATCTGTAAAAAGGCGGAGGCCGGAGAGGTGAGTTTATCATGCAAGTCTCCTCTTTCAAAGATGTATTGAATGTTTTAGTTAGAAGTAGTTGTTTTTGCGAGGTTTCCCCTTATTGAATGCCATGTACGTTACCGCGGGTGGGCCGCTAGGATAGCGGTGCGGGTTCGGCTGCATTGTAATGACTTAAATCGCCGGCGTCTTGAGTTTTTCGGCGGAGTTCGAGGACGGTGATCGAGTTTTTGGACTGTGATTTTGCTGGGTTGAAGACGCGACGGATGCGTTTTGTGAGGCAATTTGATGAGGAAGGTTTGTTGATGATGTTGGAGTTATAGTTGGAGATGTAGTTGTCTTTGAAGTAGTTGTAGTTGTAGTTGTAGTTGTTGTAGTAGCAGTAGCTGGCTGAAACGGAGCGTTCTTCAAGACGAAGATTCTTCAAGACGAAGATGACTGGAGTGGAAAGGTTTGGTAATTTATAGTGAGTCATAATTCGTCTGATTGGTGCATTATGCTGAGCTGATGAGGTACCAGCTGTGTTCAATCATAAGCACGTGATCCTCTCGAAATTTAGTTTATAAATAAACCCCACATAATGTAATATAAATTATGAATGTATCTCTAAATTACAAGTAAAAGAATTTATTAGAAATAAAAAATAAAAATACGGCTTATATCTGCCCCTTGTGTCTGTCACTGTCAAATTGCACCCCCCTCCTTTCACTGTATGGTTCAGTCCGTCAGTAGCGGGAAGAGAGTTGATGCTTTGTTGAGTGCGATCGTCAGGTAAACTGTCAAAGCAGCGATGTCCTCGAGGTCACCATCAGCTGCGCCTCAAATCACATACTTATGCACTATTCTACGCCATTTTGTAGTATAAATAGTGTCAGTAGTGCGTTCACACTGAAAACTCTAACAATAATAAGTGCACTTTAATTACCCGGATGATGCACTCAGCATCATTTATGGGTCTCAGCTTATTTATGGGTCTCATTGTAATATAATTTTGTGTCTTAATGATTTTGGTCACTGTTCCAGTGTATTGCTCATGTATGAGACACTATTGCAGTGCAGTTATTTAAATAGTTACACATTGGTGTTTTGTGTGTTTAGAAATGTACAGTTTTCAGTGAATATTTGATTACTGTTCCTCTTTTTGTGCTACATTTACATTTGAACAATAAATCATCTGCTAGCTACAGTCATGGCCGTTCTCTTACTAAATACTGATGAGTAGTGGACAAAATCAATAATAAAATGCATAGGTCAGTATAACTACACTGCAGACAAAGAGTTTGGATAGCTAGCTTGGTAGTAGGGGGCCCATCCTCATATTTTTTCATGGGGCCCAAAATTGCTCCCCTGGCAGCGATAGAGCACATATGCAGAGCAAATCTTTAAGTTGCAATTTTTTTTCAGTCGTTTTACAATTTTGGTGCATTTCTGTGAAAACTTTATGCATGTATTGACATTTAATGTATTAAACATTTATAAAACTTCAAAGTAATTACATATAAAATCAAAACTCTCTATTGAAGCACAGATCTCAGTGTATTCACCAGTCTTGTCTACCGACCTCCAAACGCATGCATGGGATATTTTTAGCAGCAGTCTCTGAAATCTGCTTACTATAATAGGTTTACATATATGTGCGGTAGTTTCATTCACCACCAGGCACTGGTTACCACTTTACAGAGAAAACTATCCGTACAGTGTTTCAAGTGAAACTAACATTGCATACTAGATCTTGTCACAAGTGCAGCATTTAAGTGGATGAACTATTTTGGCACTCACATGTGTAGTACAGTCCCAATTATTATCTGTCCTGATCCCATTTGCCCCCAGCTCTCCCTGAAGACCATCATTTAGTGTCTGACAGTAGTTTCTGTGGTGTTCGTGAAGGACAACTGAATCTAAACTAGATTAGAAGCAGGACTGGGTTTTAGGGTTTTCACATGCTTTAAAATCGCTTGAAATCATGACCGACTCGTGTATATAAATGTACGTTTCAAAACTGTTAATTTAGCATGTTTATTTAGTATATCGTTATAATTAACATTTATTTATTTATTTGTTTGTCTGTTATCTGTCTTGTATCAAAAGTCAAACATTCCCTGTTCAACATGATCCATAAAGATCCATGTATGAGTGTGGTGTGGCAAAATTGGACTGGCCTGCATAGAGTCCTGACCTCAACCCAACTCAACGCTTTTAGTATGAGTGAGAGCACAAACTGAGAGCCTTCACATCCAACATCAGTGCCTGACCACACAAATACACTTCTAGAAGAATGGTCAACAATTCCTGTAAACATATTTCTCAAGCTTGTGGAAAGACTTACTGGAAGAGTTGAATCAAAGTGTGGCTAACTCCATATTAAAACCCTACTGCTTAAGATTGGGATATCATTAAAGTTCATGTGCATGAATTAATCTATGCCCAAAACCATCAATCTATATAAAGTATATGGAGATGTTTAACATTTAAAGCAATTGTTAAACATTCCATAATCTTCCAGTTATGTTTATGTATAGATATATTTATTAATATATAGCTTAAATGAGTTTCTGTCACATATTAATCGCAGTGTAATACAGTGCCAGTTATGTTAATCCATTATTATTACTCCACGAAAGTAAAGGAGTAAAGAGTAAAACTAAAGAGAAAGTAAAGAGGCCGAATGGAGGAGGCTCGTTCTTTATCCTCGCACTGCAGATGGTTTGTTTAACTGTTTTCTCATTACACTCGCAGAAATAAAGGTACAGGAGCTGTCACTGGGGCAGTACCATTTTAAAAGTTACATTTTTGTACCCAAAGAGTCCACATTGGTACCTCAAAAGTGCATATTAGTAACCAAACGTACCTACAAGGCACCTTTGAGGTACCATTATGGACCCTTCAGGTACAAATATGTACCTTTTGAAAAGGTACTGCCCCAATGACAGCTCCTGGACCTTTATTTCTGAGAGTATATTTAAGCGTTCAGTTTTTCCACCAATAATTCATTAAGAGAATAAGCACAACCCTATTAGGCCATGCGCCGAGGTGCAGAGCGTATTTTTCCGTCCTTAAATTAGCAAAAGTGGATTCGGACACGTCCTTAATGCTTTTGCACCATGTGCTTTAGACTTTGTGCCTAGATTGTTAAAATAGAGCCCTATTTATAGTATCTAAAGTTTTGGGACATTATTTAATTCATGCGCATAAACTTTAATGACAAGCTCCCTTTTAAAGGCTTTCCACAAGGTTTAGGAGTATGTTTATGGGAATTGTTGACCATTCTTATATTGGTGTGGTCAGGCACTGACGTTGCTGCTCCTATCCATCACAAAGGTGTTGGGTTGAGGTCAGGACTCTATGCAGGCCAGTCCAATTTTCCCAAACCACACTCCTCATCTATTGCCGATTGTGGAAGTTGTGCTCATGTTAAAGAGGAATCCCAGTCCCCAAACTGTTCCCACAAAGCTAGTAGCATGAAATTGTCTGAAATATATTGGTCTGCTGAAGCATTAAGACTTCCTTTCAGTAACTATGTGACCATCCAAAAAATGCAAAGTAGAATTATGCACAAAACTGAAATATTGCATAAAACAGCTTTTCCATCCAAAGGGTCAGAGGACAAAATTGTAACTTCCTAATAAACTGACAGCAAATATAAAAAAGTAAACTTGAGTTTTCTGCGGTGGGAAAAGCCATTGTGGGGCTTTTTTCTTCCATAATAAATGATTTGCGCCTCAGAAGGTGAAATGCAATGTTTCTGCGGTGGCTTTTGGAGATGTGAGATGATCTTTGGGAGTGCAGACCATTCTGGAGAAAAAAATAAAAATAAAAAATAAATAAAAAATAAAAATAAATAAATAATAATAATAAGAATAATAATATTAATAATGAACCACTGTGATGACGGACTTTGGCTGAGGCGTTTTAGAAATGTTTGTAATGTGCTTGTGGCGCTAGGTTTAATGCCAATCATGCTAATGTTTATTATCAAATAATCTGTTAAAATGGCATCACATGACTTTTTGTTGCACATGCTGGATTTACTGGGTTAATGTGTGTTCATGGTAGTTTATGCCCCTTTTTTCTTACCAGATAAAAAAGTTTACTTGTGTGTGCATCCGTTTTTATGCGCATTGTCAAAATGTATGTGCATCTTGCCATTTATATTAAGCTTTTTTTAATGCAATAATTCAAAATGCGCATAAAACATAGCTAGTGTCTAAAATGCTTTGCTCTGTTGAAGCATTAAAAGTTCATCAGTGTGCCACGCTTGAGTTCACTGAGCTCCTGTTTTACTAATGTTGGTGGTAGTGTCTACAGTGCTCGAGTTGTGGTCTTGGAGGCATTTGAACACCTGAATTCAATGACATTTGCCAATACTGTACATTAATACGACGTTAATAAGTGTGTTGTTAAATTTGTACATAGAAATCTGTCATATAATCTGTCATACTGAACCTTATTTCAACAATATTTTGATGTTTGATTTAATTTTCACTTTTATAACTTGAATTTTTAATGCTTGCAACAAAATTGGGCATCTCATCCTTGACCCATATTCATCATTCAGTAATTATGATGATGCTTTAGTATGTGTAATGTAATATAGCACTAGTGAACAATACGATCACGAATTATATTATTTATATGATGACAAAGTGCTGTTTGTAAATGAATATCAAAGGGTGACAAAAGACTCATCTGCATCTATCATATGCGTTTTGTGTATTTTAATACTTCTCCATATATTAATATAGACTCGATTGATTGTCTACTTCATTTAACACACAAAACATGAGCCATCGTCTCTTCAGTTCGGAAGTCAAGCATGAAATCTTCCGCTCTGTTCACCACAACTACTGTATTCCCTCACTTCATTACTGGATTTATTTAAGTTGTCACCTCTGTTAGATCCTCAAACCTGTGGAGGATCCACTCCAGCAGCCTGCTGTTGTGTTAGTTCACGGCTGCTTGCAGGTTTAATTAAACAGCGTGAAGTGCATTAGACATGCTGTGGTAAACCAGCCAGTATCTACGTGTTCTATGAGCTTTTTAGTGATCTGAATTTGGTTTAGACTGTTTTTATTGCATTATAATAATTTGTTGCAACACTTAAAAGTAGCAAAAGTCAAGTTTTTGGATCGAGATCAGTGCTGGGACAAGACCCGAAGACACCAAATCATACTTTAGGAATGCCATTAGAGTTTCTAAATAGCATCAATGTATAATACAGTAATGTTTGAAAGAGTAAAGGAGAAAGTTGTGCAAATATACTATCAAAAAGACATAAGATATCCTTTAAATTAGCATGCTTGTGCTTGCTGAATGTAGTTTCTGACACATAATTGCACGCTATTAAATATTAAATTAAATGAAAATGTATTATGGCTTAAGGGCGCCACGGTGGCGTAGTGAGCCTCACAGCAAGAAGGTCACTGGTTCGATCCCCGGCTGGGCCAGTTGGCATTTCTGTGTGGAGTTTGCATGTTCTCCTCGTGGTTGCGTGGGTTTCCTCCGGGTGCTCCGGTTTCCCCCACAGTCCAAAGACATGCGGTACAGGTGAATTGGGTAAGCTAAATTGTCCGTAGTGTATGTGTGTGAATGACAATGTGTGAATGTGTTTCCCAGAGATGGGTTGTGGCTGGAAGGGCATCCGCTGCGTAAAACAAATGCTGGATAAGTTGGCGGTTAATTCCGCTGTGGCGACCCCGGACTAATAAAGGGACTAAGCCGAAAAGAAAATGAATGAATGAATGAAAATATTTTTCTAAAGTCATCCACCATCATTTTGTGGCTCAAAAGTATTAGTTTAGACACCGGTATCGTTTTAAAAGTATCGATTTAGCACCAGTATCGAAATGACCCCAAACGATACCCAACCCTACAGCCCACAGAGCTCGCACTACTCATCGTTGCGAGGTCTAGTTACATTTTTTGAGAGGTGTGCGTCAGCATCGGCGTCAGCCATGGCGGCGGCTGTGCGACCAGGCAAACATCGTTATGTAATATCTTTGTGTCTGCTGCAGCCATGGTAAAGCAGCAGTCTATTGGTTATTTTTGAAGCGAGATGCTAACGGTCTAATCCGATTCAATGATTTATGCTAAGCTAAGCTAAAAGTGCTCCTACAAGACCCAAAGATCTGCTGAATGGATTAAAAAATGGTAAAACTCACCTGTTAAACTCTCACAGAGCTTAAAATTATTTATATTTGAAAACAAATTGGATCAGCCTTTTAAAAAATTCAGATTTTCAGCATTAAGATCAATCATTTTGATACCTACCGTATTTTTTTTTAGCTAGTCCCACACATATAGCCCTCCAAGCAAAGACTAGTCAGATTTGTGTTCCCTTCTCCGGAGCAGATCATTCGTTTTTTTCACCCCAATGTCTACGCTCGCCAGTGTGTTTGTGTTTCGGCCCCTGGTCTCTCGCTCCTCCCCGTAACCCCCTCGCCTCATGCCGTCTAAGCCATTCAAGTAGAGCAGTGCAGGATTATCCTCTACATCGGCTCCAGACACTCTCCAGGACAGACACGCTCACATAAAGACGTCCGGACTTGTGTTATGATTCCTGGAGCATTTCATTCTTAAAAAGGTCCTACTATTGTTTGTGAATGGGTTCACCGTTGGTAAGTTCACCATTGGTTTTTAATCAAAACACTAAGCGCTAGAGACATCGTGAGTGGTTTGCTGTCAGCTCTGCTAGGGCTAGAGTCGATCTGGGAAGTTATTTTTCAAAGTTTTCGAACAAACACTGCACAACTTGAATGTTTGGATGAAATATTTCATACGGTTTTGTTTTTTAACTGCAGACTGTGTTTTATATATATCAACTGTAAACCTTCACTTTATTATTTAAAGAAAAGTCATTAAAAACATTCTGGATACATGCGAAAGTTTACACTATAATATTATGGACGTTCTTCATACTTCAGTCATGATTAGAGTATTAATGTTTGCTTAATATCTGCAAACACTTTATTTTTAAGCTTCACCAACATGCAATCTTGAAATATACATACGCATGTGCCTTCGTTTATTCAAGTCTAACTGTAACCCTAACAGTCCGCTAATGCTCTACTAATACTCTAATGAGAGCTAATTGTCTAAACGGCTCTTTTAAAATAAAGCACAAGCATGTAAAGTTCTTCAGTACTGTTAAAAACACACCATTTGTATGATCAGACTTTAAAAATACGAGACCTTTCCTAGCTTCTTTGGTTTTCTATGAAAGCACATAGATTCAGATGCTTTTGCTGGGAAAATGGAAAAGATGTGGCATTTACAGTGCAGAGAGCCTCTCTTCTGTTCTCTGACAGATGAAACGTAAGATTATAATGTTCAAGATAAACCAAAAAGAGCCATTCTGTGCTGAAATGTCAATGAATCATCCCAAAATAAGCATAAAAATGAGAAAATACATTGAATTATAATCACAAACAGCCAGATCCATATTAAAATCTCATACATCCTTCATAATTGAGCTCATCTGTCGACATGATGCGCAGAGATTGTGCAAAAATATTCGCATCACTATGACTTGATGCTTTCTGAACTGCTGTTTTCTGCTTTTCTGGTGTGTTTATTGTGTTATTGAGAGGAAAGAGCATTGCAGATTCATCTAAAGATCATTCTCAGAAGTGTGAGCAGTGTCTGAATGACTGAACAACACCGTAAAGTGCCATTTATATCAAACTCGCGGGCTGCACTGACATTAAACTTTCAAATTAAGGTGGGGGCCACAAACTATCGCGCGAGCTTGAGACCCCTGTTATAAAAGAATGAAAAAGACATAATAGTGTGATCTGTTGTATGTAGCACCGTGCTCATTCAGTAAAGGCACAATGCAGGATATACAGATTAAAAATGTACTCCGCGCCTCACCAAAGAGGCATAAGGTATGTTTATTTTTTTTCTTTTGTTAATTTGTCATGTTTATTAGGAAATTTGCCAGGTATGTGTGTTATTTGAGGTAAAGAACACACAGAGACTGCTTAGTATTGTGTTGAATGCATGTTTAAACCGAGTTATATCACTGAAGTAAAAGTAATTCATCATCTGTTTATGCAGATGTTGATATTAAAGGCTGGTTTATACTTCTGCATCGAGTGATCGGCATGACCCGCACATGAGTCGTACATTTATAGTTCTGCGTGCTGTTTGTGTTGCTCTGCAATAACACTTCCGAAACGCTAGCTGGCAGTGAGGTTATGTTCAATCTCCAACGTGCAATGTGAAGCAGATGCTTTACTAAAGTTGACCAGTGTCTGAATGACTGCTATTACGGTTTCACTGCCATTTTGCAATATCAGATCATAGAGTGACACTACACCCTATTATTTTATTCCTCAATGTAAACACCGATGAATGACTTGATTCTCAATTCATGAATTATTAATGTTAGTAATATTATACTGAAACCCAGCTGTTGTCCTGACCCTGAACATAGCGGTATTGCCAATAGCAGCTTTTCTTCTGTGTTTTTATGATTGTTGATTAAACGGTAGCCATAAGTGAGAAATGAGCTGAGATTTCGTCTGTCACGTATCATGGGTTTCCTTGGTAGGGGTTTTCGATACACATAATATCGCTGTATATATGGTATGGACAAAATAAAAAGTCTATTGTTTCATATTAAGCTCCATTGTTTATATCGAAATGTTGCAAAATACATTGTTTATGGTAGTACTTTTTCAGAATTTATATGAGCGCAATGTTACAAGACATCATGGGGATGCAGACACAAACATGAGTAACAGCATCAGGAGAATGTTGCAATTTTGAAAGTACAATGTTTACACATGTCATTTTATTAAATATATATATATAT
>CAIGQQ010010377.1:0-11023 GCA_903798035.1 Danio albolineatus
GTGATCAATTAACATTAACGTGAATGTGCTCGTGGTGATTACGTGGCTAAGTGAACGAAGCTGTGTTGTGAATCAACCAGCGATCTCTGACTGAGGAGATCGCTGGTGATCGTGACAATAATAAGATATATGGGTAACACTTTATAATAACTATACACTATGAATCATTTATTAGCCATTAGTAAATAGTGAATTAATTATTTGTTAAGCATTAACTTTACATTAATACACATTAGTAAGCAATTTATACCTGCAGCTACAAATGCTCTATTCTTGACTTATAAGTACATTTATAATGTGCTTAATAATTGTACTTTCATACTTTGTTACTGATTAATTTTTCATGACTAAGTTAAGAATCACATTATTTACAAACCATTTGTATTTAAGAGTAGTTGATGGTTTTTAAGATCATTCATAATGAGTTAGTAAACGATTAATAAACTATTAAAATCATCATTTATATATTGTAATATTCAGGCATATATTAATGGTTACTATGTATGTTCATAAATGCTTTATTAACTCAACTTCATCCAGTTTTGTGACCTAATCTAAAGTGAGGACTATTTATGCTTTATAAATCCCTTATAAATGACATATAAAGGCCCAGGATCAAATGAACAATAATCTTAGCAATGCTATCTGAAAAATTAAACATTACACATAGTTTAAACATTGCTGAATAACAAGTGTGTCAAAATACAGCATAAAATTGGATAAAAAACAACAATATTATTTAACAATACATTATGATACAACATTTTAAAGTTATTTAGCAATGTTTAAACTGTACAGTCATTTTATTTTAGATAAGGTTGCAAAGATGTATTTTTCATTTGATACATTTGATTTCATTTGATACAGTTTCACTGTGTACATGCCTAATTAGCCTAATTCTGACTTCAGCTGTATAGAAATTAGAAAAGTCATTTATGTTCTTTTTTTCTGTTTAGAATAAAACTGAGCCTTTAATAATCATTTATAATGGATTTATAAAGCATGAATAGTCCTCACTTTAGATTAGGTCTCAAAACTGGATGAAGTTGAGTTAATAAAGCATTTATTAACATACAACTTTACTATTAATATATGCCTGAATAATAAGAATTATAAATGCTAATTTGAATAGTTTATAAATCCTTTACTAACTCATTATGAATGATCTTAAAAAAAAACAACTATTCTTAAATAACTGGTTTGTTAATAATGCGATGCCTAATTTACTGATGAAAAATGAATCCTTAACAAAGTATGAAAACACAATTATTAAGCACATTTTAAGTGTACTTATAAGTCAAGAATACAGCATTTGTAGCTGCAGGTATAAACTGCTTACTAACGTTTATTTATGTAGTGTTAATGCTTAACAAATAATAAATTCACTATTTACTAATGCTTAATAAAGGATTTATAGTGTGTAGTTATTATAAAGTGTTACCGATATATGAATGCTAATTTGAATAGTTTTACTTACACATTCTGATTGATCTTAAAAAACACCAACTATTCTAAAATAACTGGTTTGTAAATATGAAATACTTAACTGAAAAAGTAACTATTAATAAAGTATGAAAACACAATCATACATTTGCTTATAAGTCAGATATACAGCATTTGTAGCTGTATTTATAAACTGCTTATAAACATATATTTATGTGGAGATAATGCTTAACAAATAACGTAAATAGTATTTACTAATACTTAATAATTTATAGTGTGTAGTTATTATAAAGTGTTACCAACATTTTTTTATTACATGTCCTCACTTTGCACACGACAGGTTATGTATATCACTTATTTAGTGTTAGGATCTGACATAACTCGATCATTACAAAGTAATTCAAATCATTTCAAAACTTCATTTACAAGAAAAGGTAAGAGCAGTGTGTGAATCCTGTGTATGAGTGTGTGTTTTGTGAGTGAGAGAGAGAGAGAGAGAGAGCGTGCGTATCCACCACGTTGCTCTGTTGCTTCTTATAGGTTGTCAGTAGCGTCCACCTTGGTGTATTTGGGAGGCATATGGCCTGTTTCCACTGAGTGGTACAGTACGGTACGGTACAGTTTGGTACGCTTTTAAGGCCGTTTCCACTGTCTAAAAGCGTACCAAACTGAACCGTACCGTACCCCTTTTTGGTCACCCTTTGCAAAGGGTACCAAGGGTGACCAAAAGGCGGAGCTAGACGTGCAGCTGAACAATATTGGTTTACAGAGATACATCATTTGCTTGCGCAACAAGCCAGAATGAAAACAAAGGACCCGCCTTCTTAAGCTGATGATAATAATGTGTGCTTAATTTACATGATTTTGAAACCCAATCCTTTCAGAAACAGACAAATGCGAGACTGATGCGTGCAAATGCAAAGGAGAAGTCGGAAAAAAGGAGCAAATATTTGTTTCAGCAAACATGAAGAAAATGCTACGTTTAACCATTATCATCATCACCTTCTGGACTATTATGAACTCGGAATGGCGAAATTACTTTCTAACAAGAGGCTACATGTGCTGGTGGAGATTAAAGACACAGGTTTGCACTGACTGTGGGCTATATTTCATGTTGTTTTTGAACCTAAATAAGGACTAAATGTGTGCTGTGTCTAGTTTTTCTGTAATTGGTAACATTGGAGACTGTAAGGGGCTGTATGTGTTCATATGTGCTGCATTTATTTATTTATTTTATATAATCGCCGGCAGTAGGGTATTTCGCATTATTGATCTGCTGTTATAATCAGATCATGTTCATAGAGTTAGTAATGGTTAGTAATGAACATTTATATAGCAGTGTTTATGTGTATAATAAAGCATCTGTTTTGTGAGAAGTGCTTCTCGTATGGCTTGTGAACGACTCGTAAAGCTTTACTGTAAACATTTCCTCAAGCGAAAATGACGTCGACTGAAACTTTCTGTCATACACCACGCTAACCAAAACAGTATCGTTTAGCAGTGGAAACACAAGCCTGATAAAGGTAACCCCGTACCGACCCGTACCGTACCGTACCACTCTGTGTAAACGGCCCAATATTGAATCGCTATACATTTTACATTCTTCCTTGGCCCAATATGTACCTGCTATGTGTATAGAAAAAATGCTGATATGATATCTGAAACACAGTCGGTAGTTGGCACTATGTTGGGTGCATCTATGTAAATATGACCCTGAAAGAGTCATACCTCACAAGCCACAAACCTCACCTCTGTCACTGCTCTTCCTGAACAGGGGCCAATGATAATGGTGGTTATCTCAATGAACCTCAGAAGCTATCTTCAACCTCCCCACATCTTTTCCAATTCAAGAGTCTCTCTTAAGGGTGAATCGGATGAGATGCAGAAACACTTTAAATTCTACTATATTTAAAACAAGAACTATCACAATGTCATATAAATAGAAAATGTGGTAACAGTAACAAAAAATGAATAAAAAAATAATTAAACCCTTAAAGGATATAATAGGTTAATTTATAAACTGTAGATTGTAATCAGCATATCAACATTTGTCACACCCTCTGCTTGCTCCTTCAGTCCCAGTCACAGCACTCGGTTACCATCCACCACACACCACACCCGTGAACCCTCACCACACTACTAACCACTTACACCTGCACCTACACCAGCTCACTATATATACTCACCTCATTCATTCTCTCACTGGCTGGAATCAAAGTTAGATTTTTCTGTACTATTCTGTGGATGTCCTCTTTCTCCTGCGTATGCAAATACACCTGATTAAGGGAAGTGACTGTTATTAAATTGGTGTTTACCAAACAACTGAACTTACCATATAAACTGTGCAAGATCACTTTCCCTCTGCTACAACACTCACCTGCTTCACTTCTCTGCTGTTGTTGCATCGCACAACAAACACCCTTGAAGTGAATCCTGCTTTGTCTTCCTTGTGTGGCCGTGAAAGCAATCCAACCCTGCAAAACACTACCGTGTCTATTAGACGTTAATGCCGCTATGACCACCGCTATGAATTCCTTCACCACCACAGGATGTGATGAACCCATGATAGCGGATTCATATCGTCTAGAAGCCTCGGACTGTGCTTTGACTCTGGAAAAACATCCCACTTTATCTCTGCCTGCCCTGTTCGCCCGCCTTGTCTAACAGTGAGTAAAAGTCACACTTACTCCTACCATATCCCACATACCACATATTTAAACGCATTTAATTGTTGGTTCTTGTATTTTCACCATACATGTTCTGGTAAATTCTGGAGTGGTCGGTAACTTCATCTCATTTTATTTAATCACTAAATATCATATGTCCTCCGTAAGTAATGAAACCCAATTCCAAATAACTAGCATCCAAAACTCATCATTAGGTGATGGCAAAATACCCTGGCGGACCAATGAAGTCACCATCTTATCCCCTCTTAACCACGTGGAAAAACTAATATTACTTGTCCTTTCCTGACTGAATGTTGATGTCATCCTCAGCAGGCCCTGGCTTGCACAACATTAAACCCATATAGATTGGAGCACAAGAGAAATCCTCGGATGGAGTGCTGCATGCAAGAAACATGGCTATACTGCTCCCCCTGCTGTTCAAAAACCACACCGGCATTCCCTCTCTTTTACCATTCCGGTCATCTACACCCCCTTCCTTGAGGTCTTTAGCAAAGAATGAGCCACACAATTACCTCCACATCGGTCCTGGGTTTGTAGTATTGACCTGCTGCCAGACGCCAAACTACCGCACGGAAGAATTTACCCTCTTTCCCATCTTGAGCACGAAGCCATGGAAAACTTCATCAAAGAAGCTCTTCATCAGGGTTTCATCAGATAGTTCTTCAAGCTTCTTTTTCATTGAAAAGAAGGAGGGAGGATTATGGCCATGAATAGACTGTTGAGTGCTTAACGATGTTACCGTCAAGTTCGCCTACCCTCTGCCATTAGTACCTGCCACCCTGGAGGAACTCTGGGAAGCACGTAATTCAGTAAGCTAGACCTCCGAATCGCTTACAATCTGATTCGTATCTGAGAAGGGGACGAATAGAAAACTGCCTTCATCATCCCTGCTGGCCACTACAAATATTAAGTTATGCCCTATCGCCTAGCTAATAGTCCATCCATATTTCAAAACTTTATGAATGAGATCTTCCGAGACTTTCTTCACCACTCTCATCTTCCGAGACTTCTTCACCACTGCCACACCATTGTCAACATAGACGATATCATGATCTACTCTTAAAATATAACTGAACACCATCTCCATGTACAAGAAGTCCTCCCTTGCCTATGAGAGAACCAACTGTTCCTAAAAACAGAGAAATGTGAGTTCCACAAAACCTTAATCTGCTTCCTCGGATACGAAATCACCGCTGAGGTGGTCGACATGGAAGCTGGCAAGGTTGACGTCATTTCCAAATGGGAAGAACCCAAAACAGTTGAGGATCTGCAAAGAATCCTTGCGTTCATCAACTTTTATCGGCATTTTATTAAAAATGACAGCCTCCTCTTAGCCCCTCTAACCTCCCTTCATAAAGGCAGACAAAGTGTACTATCCTGGAATGCTAATGCAAAATTTTCTGCAGCTCCCATCCTCAGACATCCAGATCCCACACTGTCTTTCATAGTAGAAGTAGATACAGCCGATGTAGGAGTTGGTGCTAACCTCTCTCAATGGAGCCCTACATTCATGTGTGAACCTTTCCAAGAAATTAACACCTACCAAATGGAACTATGGAATAGGTGATTGTGAACTACTGGCCATTAAACTCGCCCTAGAAAAGTGGTGGTACTGGCACAAAGAAGCTCAATTTACCGTCATAACCAACCACAAGAACCGCCAGTATCTCGGCAGTGCAAAATGCCTTAATGCTTGTCAAGCCCACTGGTCATTAATCTTTGCCCACTTCAATTTCCAGATTACCTATCAACCAGGTCATAAGAACTTGAAAACCGATTCTGTCACGGTTCATTTATCTGTGTTCTCTTTTTGTTGTTATGTCTGTTGCAAGGCTGTGTTTGCTTACCTTTCCTTGACAGCATGCGTTTCAGTCAGCTGACTAATCAGTGGGGCCACCTGCAATCTATTATTAAGACCTACTTAAGGACTCTGTTTCTCATCCCTCGACATTCAGTCATTCATGTTTGATCCTGTGTTTCAGGTCTCATTCTGCTGTTTCCCAGGACTTGTGAGTTATCTTGCATCCCATGCTACCAGAGCTGCCATCAGCCTTTGTTTGGATGCTTCTGTCTACTGCTCCTACTGCTCCGCTCCTTGCACTCTTGCTTTTTATATTTTATACTCTAATATTAACCTATCAGTAGAGCCTATCAGAACAATGCTGAAACAACACAGCTTGAAGATCAACATCGAATTTACAAACTTACTGGAAAACAACTTTACCAACAAGAGGGGAATTATCGTCTAAACAATCCTCCCACTACCAGCTGCTTACATTCCTAAAACAGGAAAACATGGCTGTGAAAATGGCTCTAAATCAGATTGATTTAGAATGGCCCTGCTGCACAAACTGCCACAGACTTCTACAAAAGATTACTGTTCTTGAAACAAAGTTACTTGCTATCTGACCAGAACTGCCAGATCACACTGGACCGCTTCATCGTGGACCCTCACAGCATACAGCCGGTGAGTCCTATAAATCTACTCCAGCTACTGTATTGAGCACAGAAACACAGAATGAAACTGTTAAAAATGAGCGTGATAACCAATGGCATAAACAAGGTACGAGACCAAAGGGTACTCGCGGGATCAGATCACGGAGATCATACGCTGCAGCATTATCATCCTCTACCCTAAATACACCTCAGACTCAAATACAGCTTCAGAACAGATATGAAGTTTTCAGTAATATGGGTGAAAAATCCCCAAATGAAGTCAGACAGAGACAACATGACTAAGCAGCTAATTCTGCATTGAAACAGACGTTCAAGGATGACTAGACAGCGGCATTCGGCTTTGATCGCAGCCAAGATGAGAACATTAATTGTTGGAGATTCAATTATCAGAAACTTTAGGAGCAGAGCTAAAATGTGCTAAAGGACAATATCTATTTCTATTTCCTCCATCATCCATCGTGCCACTGAACTCAATCTAAATGGCACACACACACCTAGTAAATGGCCGAATGACCACAGGACTTCAAATCAGCTCCTGAGTGGACTTGTGGCTGACACATCCCACAAGGACAGCTATAACACCACGCAAACACAACAACCCCTGATCACGGACAAACTACCGTCTGCAGCCTGCACACTGAGCTCAACACAGATAGACTGTGACGCCATCAGAACAGCATCAAGTCTCAGCACTCTTAGATGATCTTCAGGAAAACAGCCAGGTCAACATATCTCAGCAGCCAGAAACCCCAGAGCCACAGCCTCTGTCACCAGACACTTTCTCATTGTCACCTTGCTCGCCTCTCTTGATTTTTTCAAAAAAGATGGAGGAACTGTTGTTTGCTGGAAGTAAACTCTCACACTCCATTGCTGCAAGCCCCCAGTTATCAACCAAAAATCAGAAAGCATCACACCCATCTCTGAGCCCACCTTGCCCTACACCTAGGAGAGCCCTCCGGTCCTTGTGAGAGCAACAGGTCTCAAAAAACACCAATTTCAGCTGGTGAACTAAAAACCTGATGTTGATGTGTCTCGGTGCCTGCTTAGATAACAGTGTCTTTATTAATTGTTTACAGAACAAGCAGGAACCCAGTGTGCCTGTAGCCTCTATGTAGCCTTATGTGTTGTATTATGTGACAGAAAAATCTAAGATTTCTTCAAGCCGTATAGCAAATCATTCAAATCTGGTATCTCTTAAATGTAGATCTGACACTGCTGTAGGGAAAATAGCTAAAACTGTTAGGTCACCACTTTTAAACATCTGATCACTTAACAATAAGTTACTTCTAGTCAATAATTTTATCAACACAAATTGTCTTGATTTTATGCTTTTAAATGAAACTTGGCAAGATGACAGTTGTAGTGCAGTAGTTCTGAATGAAACACTCCTTTACACTTTGATTTTTTGAGTGTTCGCAGAGCTAATATGGGAGGTGGAGGCATCTCTGCCCAGTTTAATATGTTTATGAGAGTAAATGAGTGTCATTTGGTGACTATTTGTCCGTTGAATATCTGAGTATAGTACTAAAAGGTGCTCCACACATTTTACTAATCCTCTACAGACCTCCAAAATATTATCCAACTTTTAGTGATGATTTTACAGAGCTGCTATCAATAGTAACCTCTGAATTTGACTATTTTAGTTTCGCTGCAGATTTTAATATTCACATTGATAATCCAGCTGTCAATACTGCAAATGAACTTATGGCTGTTTTTAACACTTTGATCTGACTCAGCATGTTCGAGGACCCACACACAATCATGGACACACTCTTGACACTACTTATAACTAAGGGTTTACACATTTCATCGACTGTTGTTAAGAATGTTGCAACTGATAATTTCTGTATTTTCTTTTATATATTGATCACTCCAGCCATTGAAGACAGATCTGTCCCTGATGCATAAATGCAAATGAAGAGATGCATAAATGAGAACACTAGTGAGCAGTTTATGAAGGCCGTATTACTAGCACTAAACATAATTGCAGACTCTGTTGATCCTCTCCTTGATTTGTTTAACTCTAAAGTTAAGAATGTCATATATGACATTGCTTCTGTTAAAGTCAACATGAGGACTGGATGACAAAAAGGACCTTGGACAAGGTCAACAGTGGTAAAGATGATGAAAAGACAGAAAAGCTGAGCGTACTGTATGTGGAGTAATACAAAACTAGTTGTCCATTATAATATAAATAAAGACAGTCTTCGTGCTTTTAATGTGGAACTAAACACTGCTAGGCAGACTTTAATAGAGAGACTCACAAACACCCCTCAGTAGGATTCCCAGTGAACTACTTTCTGAAAGCAAATGTAATGAGTTTGCTCAGTACTGACAAGATCAATAATATTAGAAAGACAACCAGCTCATCTAATCAGCCAAGTAGTGTCAATGTCAGACAAGCTCAACCACACCTCAAAAAATCAGACAGTATGTTTTTGTTTTGAGTATGTTTTTGTTTTGACAAACTCTACACATCATTCTTCAAAATTCTGGGTTTTAGAACAGCAGTCAATTAAGTGAATGGACAGTTCGAAGCAATGTGCACACAAAATCACACAGTTTTATAGACTTCTTTTCTCTGCTCCGCCCAGGAGATTTCTCCAGCAAAAAACTGTTCAGTTTGTCATCCATAGAGAGAAAGACCAGCTTGGTCTTGCATGCCTTGCGCGGACCAGGGTGCGTGCCTGCACAGAAACATCCGAAAAATGCACACATTCACACACCCAGAATACAGCCTGTACCAGGCAGTGAGGTCTCTTCTAGGGTTGGGCGATGGGCGACCAATATGGCATCATACAATGTATAATGTGAAACATCGCAATGGACAATAGCATAGTAGTCACAGGTGGTGGTGAATTATTTATTTATGAACAATGAATTAATTCATAAATTAATTATTTGTAGTGTTATTTGTACCGTTTCAACTACCTGATGGTCATTCAAAAACCTATGGTCTTTGTTTTACCCATAACCAAATCATAAATAAATAAAGATAAGTTACACTCAAATTACCACCTGTCAATCACCTTTTCCGCAGGAAATGGTGCACAACCAACGGGAACCAACCTACTGTATCTGAGGTTTTAAAGCCACTATTCATACAGATCCTCCCTCATCAGAGAAGTGGTAGAAAGTCATTAGAAATGTGACTGGAAACACACTCCAGATGTGACTGGAATGTCTTATTTGTCCACCTGTAATCGGATTGATGAAATCGCATTTTAATAACAATAGTAGGTATGAACAGCATGCACATAACCTCTATCTGTCTGTCTGCCTGCCTGTCACTGCTGATTCAGTGGAGGGAGCTTGTAGCTTTGATGGTTTCAAAGGTACAACCTCAAAGTTTGTAATGCATTGTAACACATTGAGCTATATGCTCAGTCATAGGTTTGCAAGCTGCTGATTAGAGATGTAAGAGCAATACTCAGCTCAGCAAAACAATTCTCTAGCATATCAACCAGATTTTCATACAATACAAATTAATGAGCAAAGCAATCCTGAGGCCATGAGTGGCAAACTTTAGAGGTTCAGGGGAAGTGAAATAAGTGCTGGATACTTCTGATGTTTATATAATAAAATATCATAAAATCAAGAAAACAATGATTGCATCAATCAATGATTTATTGGTTTATAACATTTTTGTGTGAATAGGTTTAAACACAATTTAAAGGAATTCATGAATGCTGTCCTCAAACCTATAACCTCAATGTTTGTAGCACAATGATTAGCACATTGTGGTAGTTGATCAGGCATGGGCAGCAAGCTGCTGATCCAAGGTTTAAGAGTGAGAATCAGCACAGCAAACAGCTCCCTAGCACATCAACCAGATTTCCATACAATTACACATTAAGTTTATTTAGCTCAAAGTATATAGTTTCAAAGAAACTATTTGAAATTCTTGCTCACATTTGTGTTTTTAGCCAAATTTGTGAAATGTTAAAAAGATTAATGTGTTCCTATGCTAAAATCTTTGGTCGTTGATGGTTGGTTTGACAAGTTTACTGAGAGCCACCTAATGGCCATTGCGATCAAATCTTCCCTTTGATGAGGTTCTGACAGTGTGAGAAAATTTCAGACACTTTCCTGTAATGTGACTACAGTTGCAACAAGTGTCAAATCAAGAACCAATAGGACTTCCAACTCTTATGATGCAGTCAGTGCAAAACCAGAGCAGAGACATTACAAAACAGATTTTTTTTCTTTTTTTTATGTTTCCTTCTAATATATTATGGTAATGAATATGTATGACAATGTTGATGATTTTGGACTTGGTGGGATAGAACTGCTATGCTACTGTTGCTTTGATTTTGATTGTTATGGCAGAGAAAGTACCTGGTATTGCCAGTATATTAACATTCATGCTGTCTGAGAACTGCTGCAAACATATATATATATATATATATATATATATATATATATATATATATATA
>CAIGQQ010010380.1:2887-15222 GCA_903798035.1 Danio albolineatus
ATATATTTTTTTTTACATATATTTTCACTTTAGAATTACTCTATGTAAATTAACAAAGCCATGGGGCATTTTACAAGATAACACATTATCATTTGTCAGTCATATGTCATAACTCCACTTATTTACTTAGTGCTATACATCTGAGCACCATGCACTGTAACAGCAACTACAACAGTAAAGCTTGCAAAAGACTGACAGTGCAAAGTGGACGACTTAATACAATTTTAAACCTTTTCAAAGATTTAATTGCATAAAACTGTTTAACAGACTAGTTAAAAAGACTAGTAGTTTATCACGTTAACTGAAAGGGTTTGCTACATAATTGCAAAATCCTCATTTTCAGTAGTCTTCTGTTCTTACCGACACATAATTTTACATATTACTTATGATATAAATAAACAATGCATATCTAATGCAGAGAGAGAGAGAGAACGAGAAAGCAGGCTGCTTCTCCCAGTCCAGAGTGTGTGATACACGGCGAGCTGTGTTTCTCCCTTGCCTGGTGCTCTTTGGGTCCGGTCCTCCAGAGCGGTATGTATTGTTGCGAATTTCCTAAAAGAGCAACACAGTCGTGCAGTGTGTCTTTTTCAAGACGTTGCTCTGACAGTATGTTTCTGGATGCAGTGGTTTCCTGTCCCCGGTTGATGGGCACGAGCACTGCGTTTCATGTCTGGGGGGCCAGCATGTTAATGTTGGGGGAAGCAGACATAATAACCATGCTTCCCGAGCTGCTTCAACCGTGGGCCTGTAGATGGTTTTTCCTTCAGCCCTGCGGCCAGACGACTAGATGGGAGCCCCTATCTTCGCGGAAGGGCACCTTTCTCTGCCCGATCTGAGTGCGCCTTCGTCCTCACCACCCTTGATGGTGGAGCAGCGAGGGGGTACAAGTCAATTCCCCAGATTGAGAGTGCCATCCCGTGCTCATGTGGTGCCTCTTCCTGGCGAAGTTAGCCCCATCTCCCATCCAAGGAGTGTAGGTTATCTGCCTCCCTCGGAGCCACAGCCCACACAGCCATGGACCAGGCTGCTCCCACCCTGCACCCTATGGCCACCTACCAGTGCTAACAAGCGCAGTGCTGGCCTATTTACAAAAGCCCCGCACCACAACAGACTGTGCTCTACAGACCACAAATCCACTGCGTGTGCCCTGGGAAGGATGATGGCCACTTCAGTGGTCCAGGAGCGCCACCTCTGACTGAACCTGACATAAGATATGCACGAAGTTGACAAACTTCGCTTTTTTAACTTGCTCATAATCTAGGCTGGCCTTTTCGGCGACACCATCGATGAATTCACCAAGGAATTCACGGTGGTGTAGTCAGATGCGATGGGCAGAATCTATCGGCGGAAAAGTAAACCGCTAAATCGTATAAAAGCTCCATTAAGATTGCGTGTAGTGTTGAATCGAGATCGTGATCTTTTTTCGATTAATTGTGCAGCCCTACGTGTCACTTTCGGGTTCTTGACCTAATCAACATTTTTCTTTAAATTAATTGTCTCAGATACAGAGAGACACACAGGCACCATGGATTATAAAATATTCTATTACATGAAGTGTGTACAAAATAGAGTATACTACTCCATTACAATCATACAATCACCAATGATGAATTATTAATGAATATCAGTTATTCACACAGATTGCAATCTGTGGAGGTTGTGGAGGTGTGGTCTTGATGTTGGCATTACACTGACGTCTTTATCCTTGAAGGTAACGGTCCTTAAATCTGTAACACGCCAATTTAAGGACATTGCCTTGAAAAAACAGTTAATCTAAACATCATGAAAATCCTTGCTGTGGCATGCAGCAAAATACTGAAAAGTTATGAGTCTTTGATCAATTTGGATGACCTGGGACAGCCAGAGAATCATTTGGAGAGAATTACTGAAGTTGAAGATGGAATGTACGGGCCTATAGTGGTTACATTAGTTTTTCCCCAAGTCACGTCATAAGTTCATTTTACAGACACCTTTGTTTCTCCTTGCAGACATTCAGTGGTTTAATGCTTGCACTATGACCGTTTTCATCTACCCTTCAAGCAACAACACCAGCAACATTTTGCAAAACACCAAGAAACTATTTTGCAAACCACCAAGCAACTATTTTGCAAAACCATCCAATCAACTTTTTTGAGAAAATGTTTTATGTGTTCCCTAAAAGGTGGTATTGAAAAGAAGGTGCCTTTCACAGCCAGCATAGTGATTGGATGACCCTGTGAGGTAGTCACTGGAAGGTGTCACATACAGTTGAAGTCAGAATTATTAGCCCCCCTGAATTATTAGCCTCCTTGTTTATTTTTCTCCCCAATTTCTGTTAAACGGAGAGAAGATTTTTTCAACATATTTCTAAACATGATAGTTTCAATAACTCGTCTCTAATCACTGATTTATTTTATCTTTGTCATGATGACAGTAAATAATATTTTACTAGATACTTTTCAAGACACTTCTATACAGCTTAAAGTGACAATTAACTAGGTTAATTAGGTTAGCTAGGCAGGTTAGGGTAATTAGGCAAGTTATTGTATAACGATGGTATGTTCTGTAGACTATCAAAAAAAATTGGGGCTAATAATTTTGACCTTAAAATGGTCTTTAAAAAATTTAAAACTATTTAAAAAATATCAGATATACGGTGAAACTGTCCTTGCTCTGTTAAACATCATTTGGGAAATATGAAAAAAAGGAGAAAAAAGGAGAAAAAAAATCTAAGGGGGGCTAATAATTCTGACTTACACTGTATTGTTTGGCTGACATTTGCATAGTCAGTTAAACTGTTTTATATTTAAAAGTCTTTAAAATGTTTCCTATGCAAAATGCACTTTCTAAACCACTTCTAGTTTACCCAGATATTGTGCTGAGAATATAAAGACTAAACATGACTATGTAAGTATTCATATATAAGCATTAATAAGTTTCATATAGTGGAATATTCCAAACAGTGCATGTTAAATATATTCATGATTGTGAATATAAAAGTATGAGTAGTAAAAAAATCCATCTTGTGTTTACTTTATGAGATAAAACTTTTGTAATCCATGGCCTCTGTGTGTCTCTCGGTGTCTAAGACCACGTTGATTAGAAGGAAATTGTGCAATAGCTCAAGAACTTGTTCTGCAAGTTGTGGCCTCTTAACACCTTTGTTCTTTAAAGAGCCCATATTATACATTGAAAAGGGTCATATTTTGGTTTTGGGGGTCTCCAACAGCAGGCTGATATGCATGCATGGTCAAAAACACTTTCATTGTCTTATAATCTGCATTTATTTTTACCTCATTATCCCAGCGACTCCTATATGAATCGTTCAGGGATTCATTTGTTCCAAAACCCCTCCTTCGCGCGATGCTAAACTGCGCTGATTGGACCGATGAGCCAGTCTGTTGCGATTGGTCGACAGCGCTCAGCGCGAGAGAATGCCCACCACGGCTTATCAACATTGAAGGAGTCATAGCGTGTGCGTGAGCTAATCTGCTAACACTCGTTTTTATCGGGAGTCGCCCGTATTTCAGACACCTCACCCCCTAAACTAACCCCCGATCTCCCAGCATATCACTCTAATTCTTAACCAGAAGTAAAAACAGCGACATACATTCAGTATTAGTGCACACAGCGGCAAAACCGCCGAACGTATGTAGCAGAGAAACACGAGCTCAAACGCATTTTAATCCGTAAACACAGCGGCACGCGTCGCGTTTACAACGTGCTTTTAGACGCGATATGAGAATACAAGTTAACCAGAGACACTACAAGTGGTTACAAGTTACAAAACACAGTTAAATGCATCATTTACAAGCTAGAGAAAACAATGAGGCGACCGTTTTAATCGCACTTACTCACACTTGCTGGATAGCAGACCAGGGAAATGTCCTGGTGCTCCTAATCCTCCGTTGTAAGCACTCCTCGGAGGGGGAACAGCACATGGCTGTGTTTAATGCTGTGGTATTTCTGCAGAAACTACTAACTCTTCAAAGTCTCATCTCTGGGTTCTCTGCACACTTCCAATATCCAGCTAAGCACAGTGCTCTTCACTGTGTTGCCAGATGTAGCTGCCTGATTTCAGCCCAAACCCTGTCCAAAAGGTTTTACCTGCACAATCAAATTTAAAACCGCCCGATCTGGCAACTTTTTCCGCACCGCTGTTGTTTGTGGGTGGGGTTGGGGATTTCGAATCTGCGCGCGCATAAATGGGCGGGGCTTATGTTTCGTGTTCACGTCATGCCGAAACGGCTAAAGACTCGTAAGCACGGCGACTCGTTTGAGGAACTATGAGTCGACTCTTTTATAGATGAATCAATAGTTTTAAACACTTTGCACTTTCAGATTTAAGCCTTAGCTGGACATTTCACTTCACTTAGAGCTGTGTGACACACAGCATACAAGCTCATTTTCAAAAACCCATAATAGGGGCTCTTTAAAAGAACCAAGGACAGATGGTTATTCACAGTCTCCATTGCCACTCTTAACTGATAAGCTTAAACAAAAGTGGCAGAGTTAAAGTAACACTTGCAGCATTTGTCGGTATTAAAAATTAATTTCAACAACTGAATTTTCAAAAGTTCCGGATTTTACAGCTGATCACTACATCTATATATTTATATTGTAATACTGTTGACATGAAATTGACCCAGATTTTGGGAAAAACCTAAGTATTCCAAGCATACAAATAAAATAAAAAAAATCTAAAAAAAAATTAAAAAAATAGTTATGTGTAATAACAATGCAATGACATAAGGAGAATGTGTACCAAATAAACTGTACTACTGAAAAGTATTTTATACTTTGTTTAAAAGTTTTTTTTGGTAAAGAAAGCTTCTTATTATATATTGGATTCAAGTCAATTGATTGGATGGGCCATTCTAGTAGCTTTATTTTGTATAAATGTAAAGATCTTTTTGGTTACTGTAATGATTACCAGCGATGTAGCCTCACAGATTGCTGGAGAACACACCCTGTCGTTCACATGATCTACATATCCCATCATGCACTGCACTCACACATCTCTTGGTTACCTCTTGAATACACACACACACTTTTTGGAACCGATCCAATCTCGATATCAAAATTCTGAGTATCAACCGATACAGATCAATACGGTGCCATTTTTTTAATTTTATTTTTTATTTCTTTTATTAATACAGTTAATACAGTTTCTATAGCTCTAATGATTAACTCAAATAACATACCCTCTTTAGTAAAAATAACAGACCTATAAGCCTACTCTATATGATAGATGGCACAATCTAACTAAACATGATGCATGCTATAAACTATGGGCTACTTTTTTGAGCATTCATTATGACATTGATCTGATCTTGTCCAGCTTATGTTTTCTTTTTAATATTAAGCTTTTTTTTGAAATCTGAAATAGGCTAGCACTGTTGACCCCAATCGTTGGTACAATATTCAGCCTTTTATCAAAGCCTGATATTGTCCTGCAGGTTTGAAGCAGACTAAACTAAACCGTCTGAGGCCAGTTTTACTTCAGTTTCTCCATCTCACTCGTGGGAATGTTTATGAAGGCATATCTGAATTTTTTTTTTGTCTGAAAAATTATCTTTTTGAAACAAATTTTGTTTAGTAAAATTAAATGTTAATATGAATAAAATGACAGTGAAATATTCACAGTTTCAAAGTATTAATATTTAATCAACTACTTTGACCACAATGAGCCAGGCTTTACAAACTATTCGCAGCACTTAAAGTATTCCCCTCTGAAGAATAAACTCAGTCGGAAATATGAGAGAACATAAACTTATTGTAAGAATAATCTATAAAAATAATACGGAGCGGTGCAAGTCGCGTCTCTGCAGCCTGTGCCTGAATGAAGCGCCTGCATCACTGAGACAGTGCGCAGCCCTCCAGTAAACAGACACTTCTAAAACAGCAGCATAAAGGGAAGAAATCAGTGCGTTGAGGATCTGTCCAATGTATTACTGAGCCTTTTCTGATTTAAATGTTTCAGGTAGGCCTACTTTGTGTGTGAGGAGCAGCTAATAACCGCAGGAACGCGATCTGCTGATCTAACAGACAGTGCAACATATTTAGAAACAACAATGATCTCCATGTTGCAGGTCAAAATGAAACCGTTTAATGCACAGCTAAATGCAGTTCTCCACCGATTACTTATATTAACAGGAACTAGACCCTAAAGTTTGTTGACGAACTTTGATGTTGGCTTGAGAAAGCCAACGTGACTGTGCAAGGACTTGAAGGCAGTTGGCAGGAAGCCCAGCAGTTGCTAAGTTGTGCTAGGTAGTTGCCAGGGCATTGCTAGACGCTTGCTAGGGTGTTCTGAGTGGTTCCTAGGCAGTTGCTAGGGTCCACTGGGTCGTTAACTGGCAAGCCTCATTTACATGTTTGATCAAATCCTTATACTTAGCAAGCATTTCTAGTGTGTTATAGCACTTAGCTAATTGTTATTAGCATAGCTAAACAATGCTAGCATGTGCAGCATACAAGAAGTCCCATTTGCTAGCACAAGTTAAACATAAAATGTGTATGATATCTACTGAGAAGTCATTTTAAAGGGATACATGCATAAATGGCTTGCCATAGACTGAACTTGTAAAACTGGCTTGCCATATTAACAAAAGGGGGCAATTTGGTGTGGAGAGATTCTATCATTCTTTCAAGGACACACAATTACTTGTATCAGTTAAATATAGCGAATTAATCCTTACTAAAGCTACTGTCCTGTAATGATTAAACCAGTAGATTTCTATCATTTTCTCTAATCAGAATCAAACAGATCTCTAAAATTTCTGATCTAAAAATTAAATAGAGCTCTGTTTGATTCTCTGCTTTCAGCTCATTTGAATGGTGAAATGACTGAATATTTTAGGCTATGTGTGTTTAGGATTAACCCGTGTCGAAATGCGATCCATGACATTGAGAAAGAAAATATTTCCCCTCTAGAGAACTTCTCCTCCGTATGATCCGCCTCTGTTAACACATATAGGAAGGCATGTTTCGCCAGTGAACTCTAGTCAGATGCGATCTGAGATCTAGCGGATCTGCCTCTATAAACATGACAGAATTACAGTCTGCCTTTGTATGAAAAGTGAAGTATTTGGAGTGCATGTATTTGTTAGAAATGAATATAGCCTACTCGTATTTAGGAAATGTCAGGGTATTTTATGTGCTTTTTATTTCAACAAAATTATTAATTAGTTAATTAGTTAATATATTAAATCCGTTAAATTTACCTAGCCTAGTTCTAACTAGAATGAAGTCTCGATCCTGATTCTCTTTTATCTGCTTCACATACAATCCATCTACAGGAGCCATGTTAAGTGAAAATATGTTATTAATCTTCAATTACACTATAGTTTCGTCCAGTGATTGAAGTGGAAATAGAAAACTGGCGGTGGTAAAGGTACACTGGTTGATGCGCGAGTCGCGAGATCATTAATGTTCATTAATGAGACTTTATAGGCGCCCATCGCGCATGCAACGCGTTCATGTTTCAACTCCTGCACGTGAATCATGACCTATAAACACTTAATTTAGCCTTTCATGAATTTTGAAAAATGTAATCATTTACAATCGTTGCAATATTTTTATTGTAACAGCCATTTAAACACGAGAAACATCAGGAAACTTTGGAATCTTTACAGGTCATGTGCGGGCTCTTTGCATGTATTATACACAGACACAATTCCTCATCTATGATGCCTAAAAGACTACAGACGTTGCCATCTTTCCCACTGCATTCAGTTCAGTCTTTTAGTTTTACAGTAGTTGGATTAACCTAATAAGCGATGTGATATCAAAAGACAAGATATTTCTCCTGCAGAGAGCGCACGTTCGTTCCAGAGAGCGCATCTCTGTTCACTGATAAATGTCTTTGATTCACTATAACAAAGCAGTTCATAAGAGTCGTTTGTTCGGACAATGAGCCGCTTCAATGAATCAATATCTGATGAAACAAATCTCTCCAAAATCACGAAAGACGATCTGTATGATGAAGTAAACATTTCTCTGAAGTTCTGCATGTGAGCATCAGTTTGTCTTAGATTAGACTATTGCTTTCACATGCATTGCTTCGGATATATAGAGAATAAAAGATAATGTCAAACTGAAAGCGATTCTTTTTTTTGTCCTCTTTTACTAAAAACGAAGCCTATGGGACTTCATGTGGTCCTATACTGCCCTCTCTTGGACACTCTCACACACTAAGGGATAACTTCATTTGTGGTCCTATATTGCCCTCTCTTGGACACTCTCACACACTAAGGGATAACTTCATTTGTGGTTCTATACTGCCCTCTCTTGGACACTCTCACACACTCCATTATCACTCTCCAGGAGGCAACTCTCCAGGAGGCAAATTTAATATAAAAAATTATTTACAGAAGAACTGTCACGATCGGAATAACATACAAATGTCAAATGGATCCAAATGCAAGTGATTTAATAATAATCTCAGGAAGGACCAGTGCAGATAAACGATGCTTCCAGCACCGAAGATGAGAGACACATAGACACAACGCAGTTCAGAGTCCAAAACACACCGACTAGGATCTGATGAGACACAGAGACAACATGAGCACACAGAAGTAACGAACTGACAATAAGGTGCTGGGTCCAGCTCAATATAAAGGCGTGTTGAGTACATACAGCTGAAACCGCTGATTAGAACAGCTGATAAAAAGATCACATGATCAACAACGCAAGAGAGCACATGGAATACAAAACAATCCCATGTGACAACAACACAACAGAAGAAGCGCATGCATCTGCAACCGTGACAGTAACTTGACCTCTAGGAGCACCTCCTGGTGGGACCGGAGTGTGCGGATTAATTGCCGTATGAAAAATGGCTTTAATTTTTAGCTGGCCGAAATTGCGAATGAAACGCCAGTAAAAATTGGCAAAGCCCAGAAACCTTTGCAGGGCCTTGCAGGAATCTGGGGTTGGCCAATTCACCACAGCCTGAATCTTCTCTGAATCCATGCGAACCCCCTCAACTGACACGATGTGCCCTAGAAAAGGAACAGACTGTGCATGAAAAACACATTTCTTCGCCTTGACATAAAGCCCATTCTCTAGCAGCCTCTGAAGCACTCGTCTGACGTGTTGCACATGTTCCTGGAGAGAGCGAGAAAATATCAGAATGTCATCCAGGTAGACATAAATGAACTGGTCTATCATATCTCGCAACACATCGTTAACGAGTGCTTGGAAAACTGTGGGGGCGTTGGAAAGCCCGAACGGGAGAACACAATATTCAAAATGCCCCCTGGGGGTATTAAACGCAGTTTTCCATTCATTCCCGGCTCTTATGCGAACCAGATGATATGCATTGCGGAGATCTAATTTCATTAAGAATGCCGCCCCTTGCAGATTCTCAAAGGCTGAAGACATCAACGGCAAAGGATAGGTATTCCTAACCGTAATGTTATTCAGCCCCCGATAATCAATACACGGGCGGAGAGAACCATCCTTTTTCCTCACGAAAAAGAACCCCGCCCCTGCCGGTGAAGAAGAGGGGCGGATAATCTTAGCTGCCAGAGAATCAGAAATATATTTCTTCATGGCCTCCCTCTCTGGATTAGAAAGAGAGTATAATTTGCCTTTAGGCGGAGACGTACCTGGCAGTAAGTCTATAGCACAGTCGTAGGGACGATAAGGAGGAAGAGAAAGAGCTCAAGACTTACTGAACACTGTCTTCAGGTCTAGGTACTCACTGGGCCCGTTTGACAGGTCCACACGCTCCTCCTGTAACACAGAACAAGACACAACAGAACAAGCAGATGAAAGACAGAATAAGACATAACAGTGTTCTGGCCCCAATTAATGTGTGGTTTATGAAGAACCAACCACGGGTGTCCAAGGACCACTGGTGTGTTAGTGGTGTCCATTAAAAAAAGTTATAAGTTCAGAATGATTGCCAGAGGTGATAAGCCTGATGGGACCTGTGGTGTGAGTGATGGAGGGGAGAGAAAGTCCACACAGGGCGTGCAGAGAAAAGGGCTGAACTAGCGGAACCACGGGGAGTTTTAACTTAAAAGCAAAACTCGAATCAATAAAATTCCCTTCTTCTCCCGAATCCACAAGGGCTTGGCAGTTATGAGTTTTAGATGACCAACAGAGAGAAACAGACAGTATAGTTGCGGCAACATAGGATTTCTCAATGTTAATTTCACCCGTCAGTAACCTCTTACCTACTGACGGGTGGATGCTTTTTAAAGGACACGATGCCACGATGTGCCCAGCTCCTGCGCAGTAAAAACACAACCCCTCAGACCAGCGTTGCTGCTTCTCCCGTACGGAGAGACGGGACCTGCCCACCTGCATGGGCTCCGGTTCTGAACCCGCTACTTCAGCGGCTGCCGAAACAGGAGATGGGAAAACCCCTGGTTGATGTGACGTCATCCTCTGATAGTGGGTCTCCCTCCGAGCTAGACGAGTGTCCACGCGAATGGCCAGGTCGATGAGACCATCCAGAGTCTTAGGCAGATCCATAGTGTACACCTCGTTATGAATCAGATCTGAAAGACCATGCAAAAACATGTCCCACTGGGCCTCTGTGTTCCAGCCACACTTCGCCGCCAGAGTGTGGAACTCGATAGCATAGTCTGCCACGCTACGCTCGCCCTGACGTAATTCTGCCAGAAAGCGCGCCGCCTCCCTCCCGGAAGCTGCTCTGTCGAAAACCTTCCTCAACTCCTCAGTGAAGGATTTGAATGACGAACAACACGGAAGTTGTTGTTCCCACACCGTAGTCCCCCAGAGCGCCGCCTTTCCACAAAGAAGAATCACCACAAACGAAACCTTGGCGCGTTCTGTGGGAAAGTAGGAAGGATGAAGATCCATGTAAAGGGAGCACTTGGTAATAAAGGCCCTGCAGAGAAAAGGCTCCCCTGAATAGGACACCGGTGGAGGAAGCCGAGGTTCAGCCGAGGAATTACCCAGGACCGGCACAGAGGGCGTGGGATGCAGAGGTGGATCTCCCGCAGCAAGGGCTTCTCCTGACCACTGCTGCACCAGGGTGGTAAGTGCCGTGATTTCTGTAGCCAGACCTTGTAATGCCTGATTGGTTGAAGTTAAAAGTCTTTCTTGGTGGTCAATTCTGGCGTTATTGTGTGTTAAAACCTCCTTCAGCTGCACGACACTTGCTGGATCCATGATATGGTCAGCTCATTCTGTCACGATTGGAATAACATACAAAAGTCAAATGGATCCAAATGCAAGTGATTTAATAATAATCTCATAAAGGACCAGTGCAGATAAACGATGCTTCCAGCACCGAACACGAGAGACACATAGACACAACGCCGATCAGAGTCCAAAATACACCGACTAGGATCTGATGAGACACAGTGACAACATGAGCACACAGAAGTAACGAACTGACAATAAGGTGCTGGGTCCAGCTTAATATAAAGGCGTGTTGAGTACGTACAGCTGAAACCGCTGATTAGAACAGCTGATGAAAAGATCACATGATCAACAACGCAAGAGAGCACATGGAATACAAAACAATCCCACGTGACAACAACAGAACAGAAGAAGCGCATGCACCTGCAACCGTGACAACTATTATTTATGATTACTCCAAATAAATATAGTAATAATCTGCAATGTTCAGCACATAATTTGGCCTAATTTGGGGATTGTGTATTTTTTTTATATGCTAATAAAAATATTTTATCATAAATGTCATATTTAAAAAAAAATAATTAAACTATAAATCTTATCAGCATGAGGGTATATAGCAACAATCTTGCATATGAGGGGCACCATGTGGCTAAATTTGGGCTTTATAGCATGAATGGCCAAGGACGAGATGCGTTTACTTTGCGGAAATGTCATATAGAATATTTTTTAATCAAAAACTATAAATTGTATTGGCATGAGGAGATATGACAACAATTTCCCACGTCCAAGGCATGTTTTGTCTGAATTTGGGGCTTGTAGCATGAACCACCTAAGAGAAAATTAGCTTTCTTTGGGGGAATAAAAATAATAATAATAACTAGATTATTAAAGTTCGTCAAGACAAACTTTAGGCTGGCTTGTGAAAGCTTAGGCTGAAAGTTTAAAGTAGTTCTAAGTTTTATATAGCTTAACGTCTAATAGTAGTTTTAGTTTTAAAAGTAGTTTTAAGATTTAAGTAGTTCTACGTTTTTAGTAGCTTAAAGTTTAAAAGCATTTTCAAGTAGTACTTAGTTTTAAGTAGCTTGAAGTTTAAAGTAGTTTAAAGTTTAAAAACAGTTAAAGTTTAAAGTAGCTTAAAGTTTAATATTAGTTTTAAGTTTAAAGTAGTTTAAAGTTTAAAATTAGTTTTAAGTTTAAAGTAGCTTAAAGTTTAAAATTAGTTTTAAGTTTAA
>CAIGQQ010010395.1:4006-15543 GCA_903798035.1 Danio albolineatus
GCTGGAGCAGACACTGGCGGGCGCACTGGGGCTGGAGCAGACACTGGTGGGCACTCTGGAGCTGGAGCCGGCACAGGTGAAGAGGCCTTTCTCTTCTGCCTCCGCTTTTGGGTGCGGGTTAACCCTTGGCATGGGCATGGACTGGGAGGTGGTGCTGGTGGTGAAGAGAGGGGTCCATTCCCCCTGCAGGTACTCCCTCTTCTTCTTCAAGCAGACAAATTCCACCACCTCCCAATAAGTCCATTTACTAATTTCACCCAGCTCCTCCCAATCAAAAGGTTCATCCAATCCCGCCAGAAAGAAATGGATGATGGTGGTCTCGCTAAACCCAAGCCCCCGGACTGCCTCAAAGACACCTTCGGCAAAGATGATTCGGCACCTTCTGCTAGAGAGATAGTCCTCTGGCTGGGGGTTGTTCTTGGGGTTCTCTATGCTGGGAGAGAGCTGGGTGTAAAATTGAAGCCATACCGCTTTTCTGCTGGGTCCTCTTTGTGGCAGTAATATTCTGTTACGTGATGGTGTGACGTAGACAACGGAGGTAAGGATCCAATTGCAGATATTTATTATAAAAAAACATTATAGCAAATCTCACGGGGCAAATCCAAAATCGTAGTCATAAGCAGGCATGAGATCACAAAGGCTGGCGGCAGGCAAGGATACAGAAAGCAAGGCTATGGTCAAAAAACATGGGAGAACGGGAACAAAGGAAAACGCGTTGTGAAGTCAAACAGTTGACAATACTGCAGCGGTGTCTGAGAGTGTGTGGGCTGCTTTTGTAGTGTGTGTAATCAGTCATGACGGTCCTCCAGTGGTGTGTATGCAATCAGTCGTGATATGGAGCAGAAGTGTGTGTGTGCTGCATGACAGGAGATGTAGTCCTAAAACCGGCTGATCTGTAGTCCACGGAGGTATGTGTGAACCAGCAATCTCTAATAGAGGAGAGATCGCTGGTGATCGTGACAGCAACTTGTTAAAACCTGCTTAATACTGCATACAATGTTGATGGCTGCATACAATGTTGATGAATGTTTAAGCTTAATTAAAAAGAATGGTAAATACAAAAAATATTTTCATTCATTTTTGAGCTGCATTTTTATACAAAAGAAGACCTACCTGTGCACGTGTCTGTTTATCAATAATATATTATTTTGAAATAAAAATCACTCTTTTGACAAAATGTGACTTCCTTCTTCCTATTTCCTGAAGATCTATGAAGAAAAGCCCATTGTGATTTCACTCTCATTTTTCTCATCTCGATTTCATGTGAAGCTTTAAAATTGGCTTCATTGGTGTGACCTCCTGCTTTATTGTAAAGGAAAACTAGAATATAAAGGGATTAATTTACTTAATTTAGAGAATATATCATGATTGTGAATGTGATTTTATACCTTGAAGCAGACATTTTGTAAAATATATTTGGGGGAGCTGTGTTTAGATGATGACAGATATTGTGTGACACATGATCTTCTCAAGTACTACTGCTGTTTTTGTATTAGTCAGTGGTTAGATCATAGCAGTTGAAAATGAAGTCTAAAATACAGGGCATAACTCAACCATTTGGGAGACCTCTTGAGCTGCCTTAAATAATTGAGAGAGTAACAAAGATTATAGCTTTAAGAAATGTGTAAATTACATATACCCAAGTTTAAAAGTAGGAGTAAATTTTATTAAATTTCCACACTTAAGATTCAAAGTTCTTTTTACAAACTTTTTTACTACATCATGCCACATATAGGGCTTCTTTATGCCAATTTAATGAAGATACAAAAATACTGTCTTTGTTTTGGTCCCTTTAACCTGCCCAATGCCAGTTTAACCAATTACATTTCAGCATCCCTGGTTATCTTGGTGGTAAATGCATATTTTTTTCATTCAGTCATGAAGGCTCTCTAAGAATGTGTCTGTGAGTATGCGACCTCCGAGTGGACAGTAGCAGTTTCACGGTTGAGGATGCGTGCGCTCTTTCTGTCTTGTTGTGATGTGGGATTGTTTTGCATTCTTCCGCGTGTTTCTGTTGTGTGTTGTGATCACTGAATAACATCACAGTGAAGAATATTTATCCTTTGCCACTGATGTCTTCTGCCTTCGAGAGTCTGCAGGGGGCGTTCTTTTTTATGAAATTGGATCTCCGCAATGCTTATCATTTGGTTCGTATTAAAGAGGGTCATGAATGGAAAACTGCTTTTAATGCCCCCAGGGGACACTTTGAATATTGTGTTCTTCCCTTCGGGCTTTCCAACGCCCCCGCAGTTTTACAGACACTCATTAATGATGTGTTGCGAGATATGATAGATCAGTTAATTTATGTCTACCTGGATGACATTTTCACATTTTCTCGTTCTCTCCAGGAACATGTGCAACATGTCAGGCGAGTGCTTCAGAGACTGCTAGAGAATGGGCTTTATGTCAAGGCGGAGAAATTCGTTTTTCATGCACAATCCGTTCCTCTTTTGGGGCACATCGTGTCAGTTGAGGGGGTTCGCATGGATCCAGAGAAGATTTAGGCTGTGGTGAATTGGCCAACCCCAGATTCCTGCAAGGCCCTGAAGAGGTTTCTGGGTTTTGCCAATTTTTACCGGCGTTAAATTCGCAATTTCAGCCAGCTTGTTGCACCTCTGACCGCCTTAACCTCTCCCAAGACTCTGTTCAGGTGGCCGAGCGCAGCGCAAGCTGTGTTCACCAAATTGAAATCTTGTTTTGTTTCTGCACCAATTCTCGTAGCTCCTTATCCTTCTTGGCAGTTTGTGGTGGAGGTTGACATGTCAATTCAATTCAATTCAATTCATCTTTATTTGTATAGCACTTTTACGATGTAGAGTGTGTCAAAGCAGCTTCACATGCATTATAAAAAAATTGAAACAGAGTCAGTCCAGTTTTCAGTGTTGAAGTTCAGTTTAGTTCATTTCAGCATGGTTTAATATTCACTGCTGAGAGTCCAAACACTAAAGAGTAATCCATCAATGCGCAGCCCTACAAGTCCGGAACCATGCAAGCCAGAGGCGACAGCGGCGAGGAAAAAACTTCAACAATTGGCGAAAGTGAAGAATTAAAAAACCTCGAGAGAAACCAGGCTCAGTTGGGCACAACCATTTCTCCTATGGCCAGACGTCTTGTGCAGAGCTGCAGTCTATGGCGCCAGGACTGGAGACGCTGGACATCCATCACGGAGAGACCACAGGTGGGTCACCGGCTGGTGAACATGTCAGAGTTGGGGGTGGGTGCCATCCTGCCCCAGTGCTCCCTTTCGGATGGCAAGATGCACCCCTGCACATTATTTTCTCATCGTTTATCCGCTGCTGAATGTAATTATGACATTGGTAACAGGGAGCTGCTGGCTGTCAAACTCCCGCTGGAAGAGTGGCGTTATTGGTTAGAAAGTTCAGGGGTTCCTTTTATTGTTTGGACCGATCACAAGAACCTCAAATCCATTAAATCTGCCAAATGTTTAAGTTCTAGGCAGGCTCGGTGGGCATTATTTCTCGGACGTTACTGATTTGTTGTTTTCATACAGCAATTAATCCGCCCACTCCGGTTCCCCCTCTGCCGCGTCTCGTAGATGAGGAGACAGTTTATTTGCTTAAGCGCATTCTGGACTCAAGACGGAGGGGACCAGGATTTCAGTACTTGGTGGACTGAGAGGGTTACAGTCCAGAGGAGAGAAGTTGGGTTCCTGTGAGAGAGGTATTGGATCACTCTCTTATCGATGATTACAATCGCCAGGTAAGCTTTGCTGGATGCACCATGAGGTGTTCCTAGGAAAAGGGGTTCTGTCATTTTGTCATGTGGGATTGTTTTGCATTCTTCCGCGTGTTTCTGTTGTGTGTTGTGTTGTGATCACGTGACTAGGACCAGCTGGTCTGTCGGCAGGCCAGTTGTATGTACTCAGCTCCTCCTATTTAAGAAGCGAGAGATATGTGCTTCATTGTCAGTTCGTTACTCTTGTTCATGATTTCTCTGTGTCTTGTCAGGACCCTTGCTGAGCTAGTGTGTTTTGAGACTCTGTCCCTCAACTCTACCTTTCGACACTGCACTACTTGTTCTAGTTACAATCTGAGTTTTGTGTATATTAATATTCAATTGCATTTGGATCCTCCTGATTAGTGTGTTATTGCCGAACTGTCACAAGCAGCCTCTGAAACGAGACACGGAGTCAGAGTTCCACATGAGATGGTTATTAATTTGCAAATAATATATATTGTAAGAAATGTGTCTGCCTCGACCCAACTTCCACTCTAAATGGTGAATTGATGCTCATTTCCCAAACAGGCTGACTTATGAGAAGTCAACAGTTTGTTGTCTCTTCATTGTTTGAGGTGACTACATCTCGACCAAATTGTAACAATTGTAGAATGGGGATGGGTGTGGTGCACAGGGAACCATCTCATCAATGGTGTTGAAACTACATTAACATAGAGAGATAGAGGATGCAGCTGGGTCAACAGCCAAGGAGCAACTTAATTTACATCTAAAAGGCAAGTCTAGAGGCAACAGCTAAAACAGTATAAAGGTTTGAGTTTAAGAATGTTCAGGGTTCATTCTGACTCCGGTGAACCCAAGATACTGCCGTGTATTTTAAGACTGCTATGCTGAATAAACATCTTCATTGAGAATTCCACATCGTCCTCATTTTTCCTTACACTGGCGAGCCATCCAGCGAGGACTTCCAAAACAACAAAGGAGGAAAGGTAAGAAAAACGGGTTTTCTTATAATTTTTTTCTTATATTTTTTTTCGTTGTGGGAATCCCCCTCGTTTAAAAAAATCTAGAAAAGAAAATTAAGCACAGAAGATAATTGGTTTTGTTCAGTTTTAGCAGAAGGAATTCTTAAGCCTATTCTGTACAATTTTGTTTAAGATTCTAACGAAACTGAAATAGCCTGACGTAGTGTGGTAGTAGAATTGTATTGAATTGTTGTTTCTAAAGTAATTGAAGCAAAGTGCTGAAGTTTAGGTTTCTAATGTAACTGAAATTATTGTTGATCTGAATAATTCTGATAAAATTATGACATTACTGAATCAACCCACAGGGTGGTGTGGTGGAGTTGTATTGGATTTGTTGTTTCTAAAGTAAATGAAACAAGGTTACAAGTTTCTAATGTAACTGAAACTGATTTATGATTATGATTTATAATTTATTCTGTGAAAATTCTAAAGTAACTGAATTGATTTGAGGTAGTGTGGTCACAGAATTATATTTGGTAGGGTGTCTGAAACTGTTAAAGATAGGTTTTACTAAAGAATTTGCCTGAAGTCTTGCCTGATTTAATGTAGCAATGTTTTAAATTTTAAATTACAAGACAAAAGAATTATGCAGATTGGTTTTATCTGATAACGTACAGATAAACATTTGAAACTGTTATGAGTGTAGCTTAGAATTTGAGGCCTGATGTAGTGTAGAATGTTCAAACCAGATAGTCACTGATGTACAGACGTTTAATGGTCTTGTAGCTTTTATTAATTTGCCCAGGAGAAGTGAATAATTGTGCTAGCAAGTATTAAGATTAACTTGCTAAAACCCAGTCAGTAAATAAATAAAATCCATTAAAGTACTGAAGTGAATTTAATAGGCTTGTGAAAATGGAAGAGATGATTGTTAAATACATTGCTAAGCATGGCACAATTAGGATGTTTGATGGTATAGAGAAAGTTGTAGATAAGCCATATGAATGGGCTATCTCTAAATTTGAAAATTGTTCCAAAATGCCTAAGCATAATAAAGGAAAAATAGCCAATGCACTTCAAGCTGTTCTTGCGTCATACAAGGTAAATAGAAAAAGAGTAGTGGAGTTAGAAGCTGAAAATGAGAGACTCAGTGTTGGGGCAATTGCTTCAAAATGTTACCAGGCTAGTGAAACATTATGGAAGGAAGAAAAGATCAGAATGCAGAATGAGATTGCACGTCTGAAAATTCATAATAACTTGTTAGCATCATCTGTTGAAACACTGTACAGTAATTTGGAAGAAGCAAGGGCTACTTGTTACTTCTTCACAACGAATGGCCTAAGAGAGAATAACACAAGTGAGACATTAAACGCAAACAGAGATCCAGAAATGGCAGACATTCAGGAAGATGATGAGGAATGGGAAAGAGATTCTCAGTCAGTCAGTAGTCAATGCTCAGACTGTGCAGTTAGATTTCCTATGGCACCCGTTCACTCTAATACCACCATGCATACTAGTGAAGCAGGGCTAGAATCAGTGACCCATAACACGGTCAGAGGGTTTAACCCAAATGAACTAGAAGCTGTGATTGCAAATATTGGGAAATTTGATCCCACTGAACAAGATCCTTTAGATTTCCTAAAGAAGTTAGAGGAATAAGCAAAAGTGTACAAATATACAGATGGTGATGCATGTGTGTTGCTAAAAATGTGCTTGCCTGAAACTCTGTCTGGAGCTTTAACTCAGAAAGTAAGAGACAAAACTGCAAACAAGTCAGAGAGGAAACAAGCATTGCTTGAAGTCTTAGGTTTGATGTCTGTAAACTGGGATAAAATATCCGAGACACACATGAGGAAAGGGGAACACCCAAGAGTATTTTTTGAACGATTGTTAGAGATGTTTAAAACATTCAGCGGCAATCCTGATATTACTCATGATGACGCCAGTTTCAAGACTGCCTTGATCAATAAGTGTGATCCACTAACCCATTCTGCTGTGACAATGCTTGTGACGCCACTCTCTGATTATAATGACATTATTGGTAAAATGACACAGTTTTACAACAATAATGCAAATTCACAGAGACAAATGAAAGATGTAAGGCATCCTGTTGATGCCTTTGCAAGCAGAGAATATTCTCGCGGAGGGTGTTGTTCTTATTTATGCATGTGGAAAAGCTGGTCACATTGCGAGAAATTGCCAGAACAGTGCAAAATCTTAAAGCATTGTTTGTTATGCATGTGAAAAAAATGGCCACATAGCAAGACATTGTTTGGAGAAAAGGAGGAAAGACCAGGATATTGTTTGTTTCAGATGTGGAATTTTGGGACAATACAGTGTCATGTTTCAGTCAAAAGAAAGACAAGTTATAAAGATTTACATAAGAAAATAGCCAGGCTAGAAAACCAGCTGGAAGAGTTAAAAGGAATGAAGGAAGGACCCATTCACACCTTTTCAGACACATCACTGCATGAAAATGACTGTAACTCAGTCTCAAGCAGATGCTAATGTGATATGGAGGAATTGTTTCATGATAGTACAATATTTTAGAAAATATATTTTTACTATCAAAATGGGGATGATTCTGTATACTTTCTGAGAAATCATTTTAAATGATGTTGATTGTTTAAATGTAATTTATAATACATGTTTTAATGTAATTATTATTATTTTTTGTGATGCTTAAATATGAGAGGATTCTTGTGTGGGAAAGGGGGGCAACCTCTTCTTTTTATTCTTATATCAGATTGAAAGGTGTGGTGAAACATGATCCAGTTATGGGTGAGACAAGCAGGCCAGTGTGACCAGTGGCGGAAACGAGGAGATTGTGTAAAGAACAAGGTTCTTCAAGAGAAGAGAGATCCAGAACCCCAGGCCCAGTATTGATCAGATCTTTCAATTCAATTCAATTCATCTTTATTTGTATAGCGCTTTTACAATGTAGATTGTGTCAAAGCAGCTTCACATGCATTATGAAAAATTGAAACAGAGTCAGTCCAGTTTTCAGTGTTGAAGTTCAGTTTAGTTCATTTCAGCATGGTTTAATAATCACTGCTGAGAGTCCAAACACTGAAGAGTAATCCATCGGTGCGCAGCCCTACAAGTCCGGAACCATGCAAGCCAGAGGTGACAGCGGTGAGGAAAAAAACTTCAAAAATTGGCGAAAGTGAAGAATTAAAAAACCTTGAGAGAAACCAGTCTCAGTTGGGCCATTTCTCCTATGGCCAGACGTCTTCTGCAGAGCTGCAGTCTATGGCGCCGGGGCTGGAGAACGCTGAACATCCATCATGGAGAGACCACAGGTGGGTCACCGGCTGGTGAACAGGCTGGCCCTTCGGGAACAATGCGAGGACTCGTCTGTCACAGGGATCGTCTTACAGGGATCGATCTCATTTGGATTCCAAAGCATTTGTGTTTTATGTGTATGCTAATGTAAAGAGATGTGTCTTTAATCTAGTTTTAAACTGACAGAGTGTGTCTGCTTCCCGAACTGTGCTAGGAAGGCTGTTCCAGAGTTTAGGTGCCAGATAAGAGAAAGATCTACCACCTACAGTTGATGGGCTATAATAAATCAGGAGCTCCTGCAAATACTAGGGAGCCAAGCCATTCAGGGCTTTGTAGGTAGTCAGTAAAAATGTTAAAATTTATACGATATTTAATAGGGAGCTAATGCAATGCTGAAAGAACTGGAGTAATATGCTCATATTTCTTTGTTCTAGAAAGCACTCTAGCAGCTGCATTTTGAACTAGCTGAAGTTTGTTAATCAGGCCAACAGGGCAGCCGCCTAGTAATGCATTACAGTAATCTAATCGAGACGTCTTGAAAGCATGAATGAGTTTTTCCACATCAGACAATGATAGCATGTGTCGAAGTTTGGCAATATATTTAAGATGAAAAAAGCTGTTTTACAGATCTGTTAATTTAGTAAATTCAAACAAATTACCAGGTTGAGAGGAGATATAAAGTTGTGTATCATCAGCATAACAGTGGAAGCTAACTCCATGTTTTTTAATGATATCACCTAGCGGTAGCATATATAGTGTGAAAAGTAAGGACCAAGAACTGAGCCTTGTGGTACCCCACAGTGTACTTTTGATCTGAATGATGCCTCTTCATTAACTGATACAAATTGATAACGTTCAGATAGATAAGACCTGAACCAGGCCAATGCAGTTCCTGTAATACCAACATACTTTTCAAGCCTATCAAGGAGAATATTATGATCGATTGTATCAAATGCAGCACTGAGGTCCAATAGCACTAAGAGAGAAATGCAACCACGGTCGGACGACAGAAGGAGGTCATTTGTGACTCTTAGGAGTGCGGTTTCTGTGCTATGAAATGCCTAAATCCAGATTTAAATTTTTCATAAATATTGTTACTTTGTAGGAAGGAACATAGTTGAGCAGATACGATTTTTTCTAAAATCTTTGATAGAAAAGGCAAGTTTGAAATCGGTCTATAATTTGCTAGTTCTTTAGGATCAAGCTGTGTTTTTTTAATAAGAGGCTTAATGACAGCTAGTTTAAAAGTTTTAGTTTTAAACGTATCCTAGGAGTAGGGATGAAATCAAAATATTAAGAACAGGTTCAGAAACATCTGAATACAATTGTTTTAATAATTTGGTCGGTATGGGATCTAGCATAGACGTTGTTGATTTTGACAAATTTCTCAGTTTAGAATTTAAAATTTGAAGTTTATCCATTACCGGTCTACAATGCTCTAATTGGGAGGAGGCTGTAGGAGGCAGACTGTTGGTGCTTATTTTATCTCTGATATCATCAATCTTGCATGTGAAAAAGTTCATAAAGTCATTACTGCTATGTTGAGAAATGCATGTTGATGCTTTATTTTTAGTTAGATTAGCTACTGCGGTAAACAGGACCCTAGGGTTATGTTTATTTTCTTCTATTAAAGTTGAAAAATAAGCAGATCTGGCAGACATTAAAGCTTTTCTAAAGTTAAGCGAACTTTCTTTCCAGGCCAGACGAAAAACTTCTAGTTTTGATTTCTTCCATCTACGCTCCATTTTCTGGGCTGCTTTCTTTAAAACACGTGTGTGCTCATTGTGCCATGTAGAGCTATCAATGCACAATAAACAGGAGATTAAATAGTGATCTGAAAATGTCATCACTCTGCTGCACAACTTCAACATTATCAATATCAATACCATGTGATAATATTAGGTCTAAAGTGTGATTATATCGATGGGTAGGCCCTGAGACATGCTGTTTCACTCCAACAGAGGCTAGTATGTCTAAGAAGGCCAGCGTTAAAGCATCTTTTTCATTATCTACAGATATGGCTTTTGAGAGCGTGCATTTTTTCACCCGCAGTACTGCAATTCGTCATTCAGAGTCACACAGAATACTGCGGTATTAAAAGCCAGCTTTTCATTAAAAAAAAAAAAAACATGTCTGTGCTTTACGCAATAGCCACCAGGTGGCGCAAGGAACAACCGCCTTTCCATTGTCATGCTAAAAACACGTTTACAAAACCTAATATTGGTAAGTAAAGGGTTTTCAAATTATAACTAAACATTAATTAAATGCACAATGTAGACAGAGTAGGCTATATTGGCTATTTGCATTATTCTTTTAATATTCTTACAAGTACTTTAAAATTGTGCCATATAGAGTTGCTTTAAAATGGTAACAGTTGAGGGAATATTATCACACCAGTCAATATTATTACTGAAATTGATTTAAAAACTGAATAAATATAAATTTACACACATTTACACCAGTGAATAAGCAGAAAGATGGGCTAAAAACCTGCCGAATTCTGCACGCACAGATTCCGTGTGGGCCTGCATATATAAAATGTTACTCCTGTATTTATAGTATGATAAAAAAAAATATTTTCTTAACTATATTTAGTTTTAGCCATTTTACTACAACATTCGTCATAATTTGTTAAATGCTGTATTTATACAATACGAATACACTTGCAATACAAACTATAACTAAAGAACAAATCATTCCTTTGATAACTGGAAAGAAACATTTTAATCGGTTTACAATGTACTAATGGACCTATTTTCTGGGCAATGACCCGAAGCACACTGCAGCAAGCAAAGTCATTGTTGCAGAGGGGATAAACTGGGTCAAGACTCCGGCCGAATCCCCGAATATGAATCCCATTGAAATGGTGTGGCATGCTCTCAAAGATTATATTCGAAAATAGAGCCCTGCATGGGCCTTAAATCTAAGCCCGAGCCCGACCCTGGCCCGAGACGCACAGGCTGTAGACCGGCCCTTGTCCGACAGATTATCAAAATTTTTGGCCCAGGTCCGGCCCGAAGCCCGTTTTTTTTCCGCCAAACATCTTAGCCTATGCAGCCATTAAAATAGACCAGATTTGTATTTAATAGAGAACTGATGTTTTTCATTTCCTTTTTTATCAGAATGATTTAGCGAAATTATTACAAGTTTTTTTGTTTGTTTTTTACGGAAAACCTTTGATGATGGAGGAGAGACCTGTGGTGGCTGTTTCAACGTATCTAGAGCTGTATGCCTTTACCAATGAACCCTCGCGCGCATTCAGTCGTTTCCTAATGACATAAAGCGCACCGCGCTTCTCTTTTTCAATTCAATTCAATTCAATTCATCTTTATTTGTATAGCGCTTTTACAATGTATATTGTGTCAAAGCAGCTTCACATGCATTATAAAAAATTGAAACAGTGTCAGTCCAGTTTTCAGTGTTGAAAAAACTTTACCAATTGGCGAAAGTGAAGAATTAAAAAACCTCGAGAGAAACCAGGCTCAGTTGGGCACGACCATTTCTCCTATGGCCAGACGTCTTGTGCAGAGCTGCAGTCTATGGGGCCGGGGCTGGAGAACGCTGGACATCCATCATGGAGAGACCACAGGC
>CAIGQQ010010400.1:3294-14425 GCA_903798035.1 Danio albolineatus
ATTATTATTATTATTATTATTATTATTATTATTATTATTATTATTATTATTATTCCCTTATTTATCAGGGGTCGCCACAGCGGAATGAACCGCCAACTTATCCAGCATATGTTTTAAACAGCAGACTGCTGAGAGTCCAAACACTCAAGAGCAAATCCATCGATGCGCAGCTCTACAAGTCCCGAACCATGCAAGCCAGTGGCGACAGCGGCGAGGAAAAACTTCATCTTTAAACTTTGATTAATCATGCTGTTCACACTGAATGCATTAATGCAGGTTAAACAAGTAGTGACAGAAAACACCTTTAACCTAAGGAACACCTCATCCTGAATAAGCCAGCACAATTTCTTCAACATCATTATATTTTACAGAAAAAGCCTAAATGCTTTCATACATGTGCTTTGAATGATGCGAGAGGCGATCTCTCTGCGATCGTTACACATTTAGCATTAATCTACAAATATCCATTGATCCGTTACACTCCTAGTTCATATGGTGTAACAGCTGCAAACAGCTCTGAAATTGTACTGTGCTGTTGCTTACTACTAGACAAAGCCTCCGCGAAGTGCATTAAAATCTATTAACGCACGGCAAGCCGTTGATTATCCCGCTTGTTCCATGGTCATTTGCCAAGGTAGGCCTAAGTTTAAAATAGTTTTTCTCTTTGCAGCGCAATATTTGTCCGTTTCTACATGTTAGATTTTCTAGTCCCTCCACTGAATCAGCTGTGACAGGCAGAGGGATAGAGAGAGCATGTGCTGCTGTTTATACCTGCTAATATAAGATTAGTCCGATCACAGGTGGACAAATAAGACTTTCCCAGTCACACCTGGAGTGTGTCCAGTCACACGTTTCTTTTGTCTACTTTCTACCGCTTCTCTGACGAGGGAGTATCTGTATATTGGCTTTGTGTTGACAAAAAGGGCTACAGTATAGCAGAATTTCTGCGATTTATATTTCATAATAAACATACAAATCTTATAAAAGGTACCATATAAATTAAATATGCATTTTCAAGTGTATTCTAGAGTCTTTGAAGCAGCCAAAGTATATTTTAGAAATCTGCTGTTAAATATAGGTTAATTCTGCATAATGAAAAGACACATCAGGACAGGCAGGAGAACATTCTGCTTTATTTATCTTCTTTAAAACAAAAGCAATCAGCCAAACACGCAGGATCAGTGTAATATTACATTATTTACGCTCATAGAAAAAAATAATAGGTTCAAATGTCCAGAGACTGACCATTAGATAAACCAAAGATTAATTATATATCTCGTTTTAACAACAGAGATGCAGGAGATTAGATCCAGCGGCGTAGAACCGGAGATTCTCTGGCCGACATAAAGCTTCCCTCAGGGGGAGCCGTTCACGGAGCTGCCGCTGATCGCCTGGAGCTTCCAACATTTTTAAATACGTGCTATCCTTACACACAAACTGCTGATTTGACTCTAAAATAACTACATTCTCGCTTGAAAAAATCTTAAAACTTGATTTTGTGGTATAGTTGATGAGTATTTTCCTAATTCAGCAGATTTCCCGTCCGCCATTAACAGTCCTCATCGGTTTCATGCGCAGCACATGCGAGTTACTATAGTAACTGTAAACGTTTGGGAGAAGCGCATTTATATATATATATTAGTATAATATCAATATTACTCATGTTTAACTCAATATTTTAATTTGTTCTGTCTATTGTTATCCATACTGTTGCCCTATGCGATTTTTCATTCCAATATGGTCGCTGCGTGACGCTAGCGACATCTAGTGGCTCTTTCCCAAATAGCAACAGATTATTGCCCCGTGGTGATTCTATGCTCTTTAGTAGTGTACTAGTTCATGCTGCTTGCAGTAGTGATACTGTGTTGTCATTAGGCATGGGACGATAACTGTTATCAAGGTATACCGCGGTTTGGAAAAGTCAAGGTTTTCATACCGCCAAAATTTTCTGCTATACCGTTCCTAAGGTTTGAGTAAGATTTTTTTTATTTACATTTTTTTGTTTTTGTTTTTTAGGTGTAAATTATGAAGACATCAGAGTTTTTTGAAACAAAAGAAGACAGCAGAAGTCAGTGATTCACTTGAATTATTCAGCCTGACATGTTTACTGCTCCAAAATACTTTCCAAAATGTTTCTCAAAATAAAATTTATTGTGTTCAAAGGGGGAAAAGATTTTGTTTTTTAGCCAGACATTTAAAAAGAAGATATTTTAGAGCAGTAAACACAATACCGTCATATACCGGCCCATAGTTGTCATGACACTTAAATTTTGTACCTATCGATACTGGAATTTTAAAAACGTCCATTTCCTGCTAGCGTTTGAGCGCTGTTGAGTGTGTTCTTAAACAGCGCAGATTTGCCAATGTGTTCATGTGCTCAACAGAAATGACTGTGATTGGCCGTGAAGGTCATCAGTTCACCAAACTCACCGCTGCGTGTAACCTCAGATACAGGGACACTGGAGTGTTTTAAATCCGCAATTCATCACAACTGCAGCACATTTTCTGATATTTTACAGACTTATTTCTCGAGATATTATTTATTCTACACGTTATATTATTTCAAGATAGATAGATAGATAGATAGGATACATAGATATGCTGTTTTATATGCAGTAAATGGTCTCTAATAGATTTAAGTTGATAATTCTGTCAGTTTTGGTTATTTTAGCACATAAAGTTTTCCAAAATTTCAGTTTTTATTTTAGTTTTAGTTAACTGGAACCATCCTGTGCAAGGAGGTGTGTATGCAAGTGTGTGCATGATCCGACTCTGTGGTTTTAAAGGCTGATTGATGACTCTGGACTCCAGCAGAAGCACCGTATCAGATGATAATGCGTTGAAATCCTGTGCCGCTTCAAAAGAAAAGCATGACGTTATCATCATTATATCATATTTCACATTCCCAAAACTGTAGTTATGCCGTATAAGTGTAGTTTAAAGCTGCGTTTCTGTGAGTTTGGACGAGTCCTGTTTTCCAGCTGCGTTTATTTCACCATAATTACAGTTTTCTGCAGCCACATTTATATCTGACCCTCGTCTGCAGATTCAGCTGTTCAGTTTCACAGACACGTGAAAGAGAACAATACTACACGTTAAAGTTTTTACTATCCAATCAGTTTTTGATGCATAACATTATAAAATATCTTGTTTTAGTATATATTATGTTGTATGATATTTTACCATATATAATAAATATATATTGTTTTATTTATTACATTTTATTTTATTACATATTATATTACATTTATTATTATAAATATTGTATTTTATTAAATATCATAACATAAATTGTGTTATTGTATTATTATTATTATTATTATTATTATTATTATTATTATAACATATATTATGCATCAGGGCGCCACGGTGGCGTAGTGAGTAGCACGTTCGCCTCACAGCAAGAAGGTGTCTGGTTCAAGCCTCGGCTGGGTCAGTTGGTGTTTCTGTGTGGAGTCTGCATGTTCTCCCCGTGTTGGTGTGGGTTTCCTCCGGGTGCTCCGGTTTCCCCCACAAGTCCAAAGATATGAGGTACATGTGAATTGGGTTGGCTAAATTGTCCGTTGTGTATGTGTGTGAATGAGTGTGTATGGGTGTTTCCCAGAGATGGTTTGTGGCTGGAAGGGCATCCGCTGTGTAAAACAAATGCTGGATAAGTTGGCGGTTCATTCCACTGTGGCGACCCCGGATTAATAAAGGGACTAAGCCGACAAGAAAATGAATGAATGAATGAATGAATGAATAATATGCATCAAACACAATGCAACAGGTCAGAAATATTCAAATACCACCCATTCATTTTAATACAGAAGCAATGGTGAATTGCTGAAGAAATGCTGCATTATTTAAAGCCAAAACTACAGACAAACCCAAACATTGGGTTAAATTTGGTCCAATAAATTTAATTAATAATATTAACCCAGCAAAACCCAGGATTAGGTTGAAATAACCTAGCATTTTAGAGTGTATGGGTTATATTTAGGGCTGTCAATTGATTAAAAAAATTAACTAATTAATCACACTTTTGTCTGTGATTAATCATGATTAATCACGAAAAAACGTATTTATTACAGAAATAAAAAACACAGGCATGTAAGTGCCATTTGAATTTTAAAACAATCAATGCCAATAACAAACAAAAATTATTTCCATGTTGGATTCTAAGTGAACTACAAAAAAATCCAAAATAGAGGCATTGCAGATATGGAAATTGGAAAATTATAATAACAAAGTATTGAATACAAATGTTTTCATTGTAAAGTTGTTTTGCAAGTTGAGAACATTAATTATAAAGTAGAAACAATTTTGCTCAGTCCTCCTTAATATTTTGGTAGTTGCTATAAGACAGTGCAGTCTGTTGACATGTGACCTAAGAGTGAGAAAAGTCTCTCACAAGCAGAATCACCGAATCTGCATGTAAATTTCAGTGCTTAAATTCTGTGTACCGCTGGTGCTGTGACAAGGACGCAAGAAGCACCAAGGGGTACATCAAAGTCACGCACTAAAGACTATAGGCTAGACTTCTTACATGGACTTTGGTCACGCCATCTCTAAACATTAAATTCTAAACTGCTTTGAGCGACTGTCTGTGATGTTAGGCGTTTAATATTGTTGTTAGGATATCCACACATACACAAACACTCTCTCTCTTACACACACACACACACACACGCACACACACACACACACACACACACACACACACACACACACACACACACAGAAAACGCGGGCAGTACAGCGAGCTCACACGGTATAAGCGACTCCCTTCAGAGTCATCAACGCGCACGGTCGCGTTCATCAAATTTGCTCTAGGCGAACGGTGATCACGCCGCCCTCAACCCGAAAGTGAAAAAGAAAGTGACCGGTTCGCGGATAAACGTGCGAACCGGGAGGGAGGGAGTAGGTGTCGCGGATTAAGCTGGATTTATGCTTTCACCTGGCGCCGCATCGCCCGCCTCCGCTGAATGCACGCGCACCTCGAGGCTTTTATACTTGCCGAAGGAGGGGGTAGGTGTCGCGGGGGGTTCGCTCACTATTCTGCCGCCCTTCTCGGCCGCCTCTGTGGACGCAACGGCCCTGAACACACATCGGCCAGAACAGGAAATAAGAAAAAACTACAACTGCGTTAAACGCGTTAATTTTTTTAACGCGATTAATATTTCAAATTAATCGGCGTGCGTTAACGCGCTAATTTTGACAGCCCTAGTTATATTCATTCATTCATTTTCTTTTTGGCTTAGTCCCTTTATTCGCCACAGCGGAATGAACAACCAACTTATCCAGCGTATTCTTTATGCAGCGGATGCCCTTCCAGCTGCAACCCATCACCGGGAAACATCCATACACACCCATTCACACTCATCCACTACGACCAATTTAGTTCATCAGTTCCCCTATAGCGCATGTGTTTGGACTGTGGGGGAAACCGGAGCACCCGGAGGAAACCCACACAACCACAGGGAGAACATGCAGACTCCACACAGAAACACCAACTGACCCAGCCGAGGCTCGAACCAGTGACCTTCTTGCTGTGAGGCGAACGTGCTACCCACTAGGCCATCTTGGCGCTGATATTTTAATATATAAGATAAATATATTACGTTTTATGTATTACTTATTATATTACATAATAGGTTCCCTTCAACACAAAACTTCTTTTAGCAGAGAAAAGATACCTTTTATCGTATGTCGTGTCTAGTCAGTGTGAACGTGTGGTCAGAGTGAGCTGCTGTCAGCTGATCTCAGATCAGTGTGTGTGTTTGTGTGTGTGTATGTGTGTGTGAAAGCGTCAGACTGTGTGTTCCAGTGTTTTTCTCGGCTCTTCTTCTTCTGTGAGTGTGTGGATCTGCATCCTTCCTCTCATTAACCTGTTGGAGCGCAGATGTTTCCTTCAGCTGTTCAGATCTTCCTGTCTCTATATTAAACACTCAAACATTAAAGCTAGAGCTTCGCAATATTGGAAAAGTCAGTCACACTTTGCATAAGGTTTCAAGCGCTTTGGGCAATTCAACTTATAAATGTGCTGTATAAATAAAGAAGCTGAAGTTAGTTCATGCCGGCAGAATTTACTGCTATACCATTCCTAGGGAATGAGTAAGATTATTTTTTTTTTATTTACATTTTTTGTTCTTCGTTTTTTAGTGTAAACTGTAAAGAAATCTGTGCTATTGAAACCTATGTAGACTGCAGAAGTCAATGATTCACTTGAATTATTCAGCCTTACTTGTTCACTGCTCCAAAATACTTTAAATGTTTCTCAAAATAAAACATACTGTGTTCAAAGAGGAAAAAGGTTTTGTTTTTTTAGCCAGACATTTAAAAAGAATATATTTAAGAGCTGTAATTACAACACCGTCATATAGTGAAATTTTTATCCAAGGTTATCATACAGTCAGAATCAGTTTTTGATGCATAACATTATAAAATATCTTGTTTTAGTATATATTATGTTGTATGATATTTTACCATATCTAATAAATATATTATGTTTTATTTATTAAATTTTATTTTATTAAATATTATATTACATCTGTTAATATAAATATTGTATTTTATTAAATATCATAACATAAATTGTCTTATGATTATATTATTATTATTACAATAAAAACATATATTATGCATCAGGGCGCCACGGTGGCGTAGTGAGTAGCGTGTTTGCCTCACAGCAAGAAGGTCGCTGGTTCGAGTCTCGGCTGGGTCAGTTGCCGTTTCTGTGTGGAGTCTGCATGTTCTCCCCGTGTTTCCTCCGGGTGCTCCGGTTTCCCCCACAGTCCAAACAAACTGGCCACTGAATCAGCCAAGGTTTGAAACAGCGACCTTCTTGCAATGAGGCGAATGTGCTAACCACTGCGCCACCGTGAGACCTGTATGGGTTATAATTAGAGCCAGACAAAATCTGTGGACATTTTTTGCTATTTCTGCGCAGAATTTAGTTAAAAATCTTCTGATTTATGTGTAATGATTTTGGGAGAATCATAACTAAAAACTTAATATATGAAATAAAAAAATAATACATGTTTCACATACCGTGAAATTTTTATCCAAGGTTATCATACCGTCAGAATCTCATACCGGCCCATGCCTAGTTCCATCAGGAACATTATATTTTATAATAATTAATAGATGTTCAGTTTATTGTTTTGTAAAAATACAGAATGCATGTTATCTTTTGAGGTTTTTAAGAGGGGTGTCAAAATTAATTGTTTCTTTGGTGCACTGTGATGCAGACGTGGATAATTCTCAGTTCAGTAATAATCCTAACTGGTTATTAGATACTGAAGGTATGATAACCTTGGATAAAAATATCCCGGTTTCACGGTATTGTGTTTACTTCTCTAAAATATATATATTTTTAAATACCTTTTTCCCCTTTGAACACAATAAATTTGATTTTGAGAGATATTTATAATATTTTGGGACAGTAAACATGTCAGGCTGAATAAGTCAAGTGAATCTTCTGCTGTCTTCATTAGTTTCAATAATCCAGATGTCTTTATTTACAACAGCATCTTTGGAGATCTGTTCTGCGGGAGATATTGTTGTTCTGAAAAACTAAAAAATAGAAGAAATAACAAATCTCACACATACCTTTAGGAACGGCATAGCAGGAACATTTTGATGGTTTTAAAACCTTGACTTTTCCAAACCCGCGGTATACCTTGAAACTGTTATCATCCCATGCCTGTTACATACTGACATTATTTATCTCATATGCGCTATATTGCGGTAGTTTACTCCAGCATTTATTAGATCTGCTAGGAATATTTATGAATGTCTCCAGTAGACCTAAAGAACGGCATTAATGCGTCCTGAGGTAAAGTGAAACAGCCATAACCTCTAGCAGGATAAAATCTATGGAAACTGTTCATCATAACTGAAAGCTGCGTCGTGTTTGCTGACCTCACGCATCACACAGCCCTGTCAGTCAGTCAGTCAGCATGTAACAAATAATGCACAGCAGTACTATGATTACAGAAAAGCTATAATTCAGAACAATTATAATTCACTCAACTTTTAATATGTTTTAGTGTGATTATAACACGCTATTAAAAAACAGCAACAACAACTGAATGTTATGAATGAGAAGCTGTGATGTAGCCGTGGCGGGGATGAGTTTTGGTGTGGCGCCCCGCCATAGATTGGGTTGAATGAAGGTGAAACCATGCTCTCACTGCTTACTCATAAATTAGGGCTGCACGATATTGGAAAAATTTGACATTGCCATATTTAGTTTTGCCGCGATATATATATATATTATATATATACATTAAACATATTATACATTATGAATATAATTTCACCAGATGATTTGAATAGCTCTATTTGATTGCATTGATAAGATTTCATTCACTTACGCCCCATTCACGAGGGGCGTCAGACGTTGACGAACTGCATTGTGGATCCGTCGGCGCCGCTTTAGTGGTGTTGCTCGCTGTAGAAGTTGGGACTTTCTCAATTATTCAATCGCCAACGGAAGCGTCGCTGTATGCAAATACCCCAGCTCAGACAGTAGACGATATATATTTTACTCTTTAATAAATCATATAATCATTTGACTATTGCAGATATCGATGCTCAAACAATATATTGTTCAGCCTTACTCGTGTTTGTGTGTGTGTGTGTGCCAGTGGTGTAAAGTAACTAATTACACATACTCAGACTACTGTAATCGAGTAGTGTTTCTCAGGAATTGTACTTTACTGAGTAGTTTTATAAATGTGGACTTTTCCTTCCCCTTGAGCACATGTTTAGTGCAGTATCGGTGCTTTTCCTCCACTACTGTCCTTCATCCTGCAGTCACTACTGTATTTCTGTCTTGTCTATGGTCATTGTCTACAGTAGAAAGATCAGTCCTGTGATTCCTGTCCAATTAAATCACACATAGAAAGTAAATCACATCATACTGAACAACCTCAAGACATGGGCGCTTTATAAACGCAGCAAACCTTTGGGAAACATTAAAAATGTCCAAGAAGATGTCCAAAATCTGCACACGCAATGATCCAGAGACTGTTTATAGACTGCATGTGACTGAAAATGATGGATGTCGACTGGATGAGGACTGAAATCACCAAACAGACTTAAACTATCACTACATGGAACCAATGAAGAATGGAAGGAAGGGTCAAATAAAAGGAAGGACCGAACAAGGAATGGAAGGATCGAAGAACCAAATAAATGAAAGAAGGATTCAAGGAAGGACTGAACAAACGAAGGAAGGAATGAACGAATGAACAAAGGACCTAATGAAGGAAGGAACAAAAATATGAAAGAAACAATGAGCGAACAAATGAAGGGAGGAAAGAAGGAAGGACCAAACGAATGAAGGAAGAATTCAAGGAAGGGCTAAACAAACTAAGGAAGGAAGGAACAAACAAACCAATGAAGGAACAAAAGGACCTAATGTAGGAAGGAATAAAAATATGAATGAACGAACGAGTGAACGAAGGAAGGAAAGAACAAACGAATGAATAAATGAAGGAGAGAACAAACAAATAATTGAAGGAAGGTTGGAAGGAACGAACGAAAATAGTGAGATCCCTAAATACAGCACATGTTGTTTGTGCAGGGATGTGTAAACGTGACATTCTGTAAACGCATCAGCTTTTCTACAGTGTAATACTCACTGCTCACTACTCTTTAGGACTTCTAAAAGGTCTACTTTTACTCATACTTTGAGTAATATTTACCACAGATACTTTTACTCTACTTGCTCTACATTTTTGGGCAAGTAATGGTACTTTTACTTGAGTATGATTTTTCAGTGCTCTCTCCACCACTGATGTGCGTACTTGCAAACACACAAATGCAGATGGCCAGTCTGTAGTATTGGTTAGCATATACTTGACCCGCTTTAATCATCTGAATGCTGTTTCTCTGTTCTCTGAGAGTCTCCAGGCCTGAGAAAGAGACGCAGTAATCAGATTTCCTCAGGGATTTCTGTGACTTTGAGAAGCTCAGATTATTGTGGTTTCTGTAGGAGTGTCTTCAGTGTGTGGTTTTCCTGCTAAAATACACCATGAGGATAAAAATACCACAAAGTGTTCTTTCTATGAGGACGTCAACGGGAGTTTCTTTTTTAAAGCTCTTTATTTTGAATTTGTTCATTTAGTTGCAGCTTTTTGTTTTATTTTCTAAATTAATTGATTATTTAAACTATACAATTTTATTTAAATTATTTGTCAATTATTTTCGTATGTTTTATAATATCTTATATAATAATTAATAAATGTTAACGATAGGTTTTTTAAATTAATTAATTAATTTATTTATTTTGTATTTTATACCATTGAAGGCAAAATTATCAAGTATATAAGGGCGACACGGTGTCTCAGTGGTTATCACTGTGGCCTCATAGCAAGAAGGTCGCTGGTTTGAGCCTCGGCTGGGTCAGTTGGTGTTTCTGTGTGGAGTCTGCATGTTCTCCCTGTGTTGGTGTGGGTTTCCTCCGGGTGCTCCGGTTTCAGTCCAAACACATGCGATGAACTAAACTGGTCGTAGTGTATGAGCGAGTATGTGAATGAGTGTGTATGGATGTTTCCTACCATTTGCTGCGTAAAACATATCCTGGAATAGTTGGCAGTTCATTCCACTGTGGCTACCTCTGATGAATAAAGGGACTAAGCTAAAGGAAAATGAATAAACTAATGAATAATATAAGTGATGTTTACCAGAGCAAGGACATTTTTTACAGTATCCTTTCATATTTTTCACACTCGGCTGATGAGTAGAGGCCGCTTGGAGAATACTTGAAGCAGTAGAACTGAGAACAAGTGTATTTAATTCATTTTACACTTTATATATACCCGTGAATGATCAGCTTCATGTTTTTAGCAAGTAATGTGTAATAGTTTGCAGTGCTGTATTGTCTGGGTTGGTGTTGTAAATTACAGCAAGTCCATAACATGACAGAAAATGTACTATTAGTTACAATTATATATATATATTATTCTGTATATAATATACTACTTTAAATGACTGAAATGTCAGTAAAAGTCACTTTGTTAATCTATACAGTCGAGTATTCAACATCAGAAGTGGACAGAGCAGAGATAAACATCCCATAATGCAGTTCACCACCGCAAATACACAGATAACACTGTAAAACACACACACACGCACGCAC
>CAIGQQ010010416.1:3468-20633 GCA_903798035.1 Danio albolineatus
GTGCCAGCACACCATCAGCACCCACGCCCTGTACCAGCACACCCTCAGCATCCACGCCCAATGTCAGCATACCTACACCCCCAGTACCTACGCCCTCGGACCCCACACCCTCAGCCGGCCCCACAACACCATCAACAATGGCAGAACCTTGTAGTATCACCACATCACCAGCAGAGGAAACAGCTTGGACTCAGGGGAGCCCCTGTGATAGGTGGAAACATCTGGACAAATCAGACGCCTGCTCTACAGCTCAGCAGTCATAGACAAGAACAGGGAAAACTGAGCTACGCTGCAGCACTAAAACTACCAGTGGACACACACAGCACCAGTCTGAGAGAAATCAAACACACGCTCAATTTACTCTGCACAAGGATGATGAAATAGTTGTGAGTAAAATACTCGGAATTACTTGCACTCTAGATAATCTCAATAATATAAATGTCTGTATGTGATTGATAATAATAATGACTGTATATGTAGATGACTTAGGTATTTTATGGTTTATATGGATTGGTTCTATTCTAGAGAAATGTTAAAATTGTTTGTTGACAAAATGAAACCGCTGACTATCTCACTGTGGAATATCCAGGGTGTTAACTCATCCAGTCTTGGCTGTAAAGTTAACACCTTGGATTTTAAGAAAAGCATTTCAAACACAGACATTATAATACTTCAGGAAACATGGCGCAGAACTGATGAGGTCACTCTTTGCCCCCCAGGATACCGTAAAATATCTATTTCATCTAAAAAACATGAAAGAATTAAACATGGAAGAGATTCGGTGGGCACGATAATCTGGCACAAACTGGAAATCGATAAATACATCAAATTAAATAAAAAAGAAGACTCTCATATCTGGCTCAAAATCGACAATCAGCTCAGTCAAACTAAAAAGGACATATTCTTATGTGCTCTTTACATTCCTCCATCCGAATCTCCATACTATAATGAAAACATCTTTGAGACCATCCAGACTCAAATAATCCACTTCCAGGCCCAGGGAAGTGTACTGCTGTGTGGAGATCTCAATGCTAGAACAGGGTCCTTAACTGACTGTACCACAGATGGTGGGAATAAGTACATATTTGGACAGAGTTATCAAGAAAACAGTGTAAATATCTCTAGGACTAACTCTGATGCCCAAATAAATAAGAACGGAAAGCTCCTAGTTGAGCTCTGTCAAAGCCTCGGTCTGTATCTGGTCAATGGCAGGGTGAGAGGAGACTCTCTGGGCAGATACACCTATAGTTCATATCTCGGTAGCTCAACAGTTGACTACATGATCACAGATTTAGATCTGTTCTCTTTCAGTGCATTCACTGTTAAACCGCTAACACCTCTATCAGATCACAGCCAAATTACACTTTATATAAAAAGGAACAAAAATACTAATATATTTTCACAATCCAGTAAATTGTTTAACATTAAAAATAGTTATAGATGGGTACAAGACAGCTCTGACAGATACAGGAACGCAATTGAAGACCCCCAAATAGGTTTACTTTTGGATGGATTTATGGAAAATAGTTATCCTCATAATGAAGAGGGTGTTCATTTAGCTGTAGAAAACATAAATTACATATTTGATTATTTGGCAACGATTTCAAATATTAAAACTGCTAAGAAAACTTTCAAACATAAACAAGAGAATGAAAAATGGTTTGACTTTGATTGTAAAACAATAAGGAAAAACTTAAGACAACTAGCAAATCAAAAACACAGACAACCAGAGAATACAGATTTACGTGTTCTGTACTGCGAGGAACTTAAAAAATATAAAAACACAATCAGAAAAAAGAAAGAAGAGTACGTCCAAAAACAGCTTAAAACAATTGAAGAATCTGTTGATTCAAACAATTTCTGGGACAACTGGAACCTCCTTAATAAAAAGAAACATGAAGAGCTGACAATACAAAATGGAGACACCTGGAAAAACCACTTTGAAAAACTGTTTAGTAAAATAAACATGAGTACGGAACAATCCCATATATATAATAAATTAACCCATGCAGAGCAAATATTTGGCAAATATCAAAACCCGTTAGACTACCCAATCACTGAAAAAGAGCTACTAGATAAAATACAAGTCCTACTATCAAAAAAGGCAAGTGGTCCAGACGGTATCCTTAACGAAATGATTAAAAACATAAATCACAAATTCCAGTCGGCTATTATGAAACTGTTCAATTTGGTTCTGAGTGTTGGTCATTTTCCTGACATATGGAATAAAGGATTAATAACGCCCATATTCAAAAGTGGAGACAAATCAGACCCTAATAATTACAGAGGCATCTGTGTAAGCAGTAATCAGGGGAAGCTCTTCTGCAGCATAATCAACACCAGACTCATAGGCTTCCTTACAGAGCACAATGTCCTCAGCAAAAGTCAGATTGGGTTTCTGCCAAATTACAGAACCTCAGACCATATCTTCACCCTTCAGACACTGATTGACAAATACGTCAATCAAAACAAAAACAAAATATTTGCTTGCTTTGTAGATTTTCAGAAAGCGTTTGATTCAATTTGGCATGAAGGTCTGCTGGCTAAACTTCTAGAATCAGGTATCGGCGGTAAAACATACAACGTTATAAAAACAATGTATTCGAACAATCAGTGCGCAATTAAAATAGGAAATAAGCGAACAGAATTCTTCACTCAGGGACGGGGTGTGAGACAGGGCTGTCCACTGTCACCGACCCTCTTCAATATTTACATCAATCAATTGGCAATGCTCCTAGAGCAAGCAGATACGCCGGGTCTCACACTATACGACTGCAGTGTAAAGTTCCTGCTGTTTGCGGATGATCTGGTGCTGCTGTCGCCAACACAGGAGGGTCTACAGCAGCAGCTGGATATCCTACACAGCTTCTGTCAGACCTGGGCCCTGACCATTAACCCAAAGAAAACCAAAACCCTAATATTCCAGAAAAAAACAGAGGTCAGGGAAAGAAACATAGTTTCACCCTTGGTATGACAAAAGTTGAACCTGCCACAAGCTACACATACCTTGGGTTGAAAATAAGTGCTAATGGAAAACTAAATCTAGCTGTGAATGAACTGAAAGAGAAAGCGAGAAGGGCCTTTTACGCCATTAAAAAATCAACACAAATAGAAATCCCAGTTCGAATCTGGCTCAAAATTTTCCAGTCAGTGATTGAACCGATAGTGCTATACGGGATTGAAGTGTGGGGTCCTCTCCTCAGTCACGAGTTTGATAAGTGGGATAAGAATCTAGTTGAAAGCCTACAAGCAGAGTTCTGTAGGAGCATCCTCAGGATACAGAGGAATACACCCAACAATGCATGCAGGGCAGAATTAGGCCAGTATCCTCTACTCATGCGCATTGAGAAACGAGCCGTCAAATTTTGAAAAAAAAAATTAAAATGAGTGACCCCAACTCTTATCATTTTAAAGCCCTCAAAAACCAAGAAATGGACATTGAAACACAGGCAGCGTCAGGACACAGACATGCTCATCCACAGAATAAAGCCCAGTCAAATGATAAACGCACGCAAAGAAGAGTATCTGATTTACTGGAATGAAGCAGCAGGAAAACAGAGTAAACTTCAGTGTTATTTAGACCTAAACAGAGATTATACCACAGCAGCATATCTGGGTGCAGTAAAGGACAGTAAATTAAGAACAACAATGACCAAATACAGACTGAGTGCTCACAGTCTGACTGTAGAGATGGGTCGATACAGACAGAACTGGCAACCCAGAGAGAGATGCATCTGCCCACACTGTGTCCAGGCAGAGGTGGAGACGGAGGAACATTTCCTCACCCGCTGCACAAACTATGAGCACATTCGAGAAACATTCTACCCCAAACTACTGAGCATTTACCCACAATTCACTAAGCTAGACAATAAACTACAGCTTCAGTATTTACTGAGGGAAAAAATTGACTGTATCCTTCTAGCGGCACAATACATTAATGCCTGTCACAAAAAGAGAGAGGAGACCAATAAAAACATCAGTGATGCGCTTGCAAACACACACACACACACACACACACACACACACACACACACACACACACATCATTGTAAATATACTGATTATTACTGTTTTTTTATTACTGTTTTATTCTACAATGTTGATTGTTAAATGTACAGTGTTTTCTGATCTACTATTATTTTTATTGACATAAATGAATAATATGATATATATGAATGATATAATATATTGAATAATAATATGATATATTGAATAATAATATGATATATATGAATGATATGACTTATTAAATGATATGATATACTGAATAATAATATGATATACTGAATAATAATATGATATATTGAATTATAATATAATATATTGGATAATATTATGTGTATATATCTTTAATTTTGTTTTTCTTCTACTATTTACTGTGTTTTTTTATTACATATGCACGTTCTTTTATTTTTGTAAACTTTATAACTGCTTTGGCAATACATTTGTAATAATTGTCATGCCAATAAAGCAACTATTGAATTGAATTGAATTGAATTGAGAGAGAGAGAGAGAGAGAGAGAGAGAGAGAGAGAGAGAGAGAGAGATGGGGAGGGCTGGGGAGTGAGTCAGAGGAGACATACTGCTCAAGCCATGAATTTCCATTTAACTCCATCATAACTCCTCTGTTCACTCACTATCACCACATACAGGGCACTCCAGAGAAAGTGAGACCTGTTAGGAATAATAAGCCACTACAGAGATGTGAAGCGCTGATTAAATTAAACTCTCGTTAATCAGTATTCTGACACACATTCTGACTCACATTCTGACAAACAAATTTGTTTGGCAAAAGCAAACCATTCTGGTTGCCTTAAATTTTTTTTAATCCGAATCAAATTAACCTTATGAGTCCATTGAACTTATATTATGTTAAACATTTTGTTTTAGGCTTAGTCACTTTTTTAATCCGGGGTCAATTTAGCCTACCCAATTCACCTATACCACATGTCTTTGGAATTGTAGGGGAAACCGGAGCACTCGGAGGAAACCCACACGACCACAGGGAGAACACGCAAACTCCACACAGAAATGCCAACTGACCCAGCCGAGGCTCGAACCAGCAACCTTCTTGCTGTGAGGCAAACGTGCTACCCACTACGCCACCGTGGCACCCCCCACCACCATTACAACGAATATTTTAAATGTATGGTATATCTATATATTCAGAATGAAGCTGTATCAGGTGCAACTTCACACTCTAGAGACTGCATGGATGTGCATCTGTATAGTGTGGTTGTTTGAGTTCTGGAATTTGGATTTGCAGACAGTTGTTTATTGTATCTGTTAATTGCTCACTGGACAGAGCTGGAGACTCATGACCTGGAGTTTTCCTTTACAGACTGGAGACATAGGAGTGTCTGATGAAAGATAAATGTATGCCTTTCTGACAATGAAACCCAAGTATGCCAGTAACCATGCAGACCATAACCATTTCTCTATATTCATTCTTCACACTATTCATACAATACTTCAAAGAAAAGAAAAACAAATATGTATATTATTGTGAAAAGGTATTCAGTGGATTGTTCATTCATTCATTCATTTTAAGTGCTTTACTGTCCCTAGTATTATTAGAGCGCAGTTAACTAATGGCTAGATTTACATTTTGAAGTAGATTTTCATAACATAAATTGGCTTAAATAGTTTCATAGTGTGTAAACAATGTTAATTATTTTATCCCTTTCTCTCACTTGATCTTTTTTTCTCTCTACTTTTTTCCCTCTGAATTTAGTGTGCAAGATTGATGAGTTCCTTTAGATATCTTACCCTTTATTTCAAATGTCACTATATCACGAAATTCAGGGTGAGTGAGGGAGAGGGCAATGAAAAAAAATATAAAGAAGGTGAGAAAAGAAAGGGATAGCCAGGAAAATGGAAAAAAGAGACTCGTTCATGTGTGAAAGGCATAATAGAAAATGTCAAAAGAAGTGAGAAATGATGCTTCTGAACAGGCTGCAAAAGTCCCTGTGCTATCAGACTGTACAGGCAGAATTTCAATATGTGTCTTGTCTTTTTACTACGTCTTTTTTCTAATGTATGACCTCATAATAATCTAAAGTACAATATAGATTTAACAATTTGTATTGTATTTCTAATCTTGTATGTGTTCCCTTTGTTTTCCACCACTCATCAGTTCATAACAGTTATTTATTTTAACTTCATTATCCCTTTGTGTACAGTACTTAAGCCCCTGGTTTTTAGCCCATCTCGTTTTTTGATTTGATGCCTGTTGTTCTATTACACTAAGTTTGTATTGTCTGGTTGTTAAATTTAGGGAACCTGTTATGCCCCTTTTCAGTCTTTGTTGTCCCCAAGATGCGTCGTCTCAGTTCTAAATACCCAACAGATGTATTATGTATAACCAGTATTATATAATGTTAAATATGTCAACTTTTTGGATAAAAAAGTTCTTCCTGACTCCTGTTCAAATCAGAGTGGTCAGTATAAGCAAACTGACAATGAAATAGCTGTGTTCAGCACTACATGAACTGTCAACAAACTGATGAAGCAGAGACCCAGTTAGAAATACATATGTTGACAATGAACCAGAAAGTTTTCAAATGGTTATTTGATAAATGTATTTAAAAACTATGACATTCATTCATTTTCCTTCGGCTTAGTCCCTTTATTCATCAGGGGTTGGCACAGCAGAATGAACTGCCAACTTATCCAGCATATGTGTTACACAGCAGAGGTCCTTCCAGCTGCAACTCAGTACTGGGAAACACCCATACACTCTCACATTCACACACACACACACACACACTCATACACTATGGCCAATTTAGTTGATTAAATTCACCTGTACCACATGTTTGGACGGTGGGGGAAACTGGAAAACCTGGAGGAAACCCACACGAACACGCAAACTCCACACAGAAATGCCAACTGGCCCAGCCCGGACTTGAACCAGCGACCTTCTTGCTGTGTATTATTTACCGTCTTGCAGTGCTAACCACTGAGTCACCGTGTCATCCTAAAATATGACGTTAATTGAAAAGGAAGAATGATTAATAAATCCACATGAAATAGTCCATTGAAAGTGACTTTGGGTCTTCAGTTTTGTGCTCAGGTGTGCTTTGCACTCACACTACAAGCATACCTCGCCAAAACCCAACTGAACCGCGCTCTAGCACTTTTCCAACAGGGCCAAGGCTGGCCAACTGAACCTTGCCTGGGCCCAATTCAGAGCACTCACACTTGTCAAATGAACCAGGAAATGGGAGTCAAATGTGCCTCAGCACGGTTCAGATAGCCTATCTTGAGTACACCCCAAGAGAGCTAAATAAATTTGTACATTCTCTTCAGTACACATTTCTAGAGAATAACAATTAAATGTAATGTAAACATTGTTAGATAATTGCATCCTAGTTGGTAACTGATTTACCATTGTTATACAATTAATATGAATTTAACTGAAAGTTACACAATGTCAATAAATGAAATGCTGAATAAATGGAGTTAACTTGTTAATAAAGGTTCAGCGGCGGAACCACGCCTTACTTTATCTCCTTAACCAATGACCTACTCCCTAAAACTTATTTAAGGAAGACCAGCCCTCTAGCACTATTCTTCGAATTCTTTCGAACCCGCCATCCCTCCCTCTATTTCCTCGCTTCCCATTCACAATCCTGTTAACCTCTTCACTCCTACAGGTAGGTTTAATCACTCTACCAAAAATATTACAGACAGTACCCTCACTCTGAGTCTCTGGGCATCATCGAAGGACGCCCAATCAATCTACCTACCTGTTCACTGATTATCCTCTTACTGCCCTTTCCCTTCATCCCACTGTTCTCCTACCATGCCTTTCATCCCTACATCCATATAATAAAGTCTAGCTCAAAGTGTGGCATGGTCCATGCTGGTGAAATATATTTGTTTTTGCAGCGGTCTGGCCACTGGCCTCTTTAAACTGCATGAGCATGCATGTGGAGATGCAGACACAGCAAACACTGTTATGTATGGAAGCTAATGGGATAAGTGGGGGCTTTCCAAATGTGGTTAGTGAAGTGTGAACTTAATGTCAGATATGCAAATAAAACTGTAGGTCTCACTTAGGTATGTTGGATCTGTTCACTTTACTGCTTCGGCGACCAAACAAGTGTGGTGCCTTAAAACATTTTTACACCTACGCTCATTACGTGCTGCACAGTAACACACACACATATGCATGTTATTCTTCTCTAGTGTGCATGTAAGCAATAAAAAACAGACACAACATTCACAAAGTCTTCAACCCATACAAAACAAGCAGCCACAAAGGGGGCATGAGGTTAATGAGGTTTACCACTGAGACCTCTGACAGCAAATTACTCTGTCATTCTAATTTTGGTAACAAAATATGCAGTACAACATGCTGTACATATCACACTCTTAAGACAGGTGTGTTAAAAACAACACATTTTGTGTTATTTTTTAACTCAACATGTTTTCTTAACACAGTTTGTTTAATTATATACCATCATATTATGTCATAAATCACACAATATGTAGGATAAATGTGCTTTTTTTACCACCACAACATATTTTAATATAATTTTATTAAAACATGACTTTAGCATTTACAGTACCTTTAGTTTTTCTGCAATAATTATCAAAAAGAGATATTTGGGTTTAAGGCACAAAAAACACATACCCTTACCAAGCATGTTATGTCTACAAACATTTAACGGCATAAATGAGTTTTGACTTGATTTACATAATGAAAGAGTCAGTGTTTTTGATGGCAGGTAGTAGTGAGTTTCAAAGCTAGGAAGCTGAAAAGCAGACAGAAGAGAATAGAGATGTAGTAATCTAAACAAGACCTGATAAGGCTATGAAAAAGAATAGTAGTGGTGTGAGGGGTAAGACAAGGGTAAAGTAGGTTAATGTTACGCAGGTGGAAGTAAGTAGACCAAATAATGTTATTGATACAAGTATGATAATAATAAAAATTAAGGTGCTGTATGAAAAAAGAGGAAGACATAGACGATCTCAATGAAGAGGTTTATTCAGCATAGCAGTCTCAAAGTCAGAATGAACCCTGAACCTGCTTAAACTTAAAAGATTTTATACAGTTTTAGTTTACTACATTTAAATGTTAATAAAGTTGCTCCTTGGCTGTTGCCACAGCTGTTCTCTGTATGTTAACATAGTTTCAATACACCTTGACTTAGATGGTTCTTTGTGCACCACACCCATCCCCATTCTACAATTGCAATGATTTGCTCAAGATGTGGTCACCTCGAACAATGCAGAGACAACAAATTGTTGACATCTTTTTGATCATAGTTCAGCCCTTTTGGGAAATGAGCATCAACACACAATTTAGAGTGGCAGTTGGGTTGAGGCAGACTAATTTCTTACCGTACTATTGATAATGGCATTCAGACTCTTGACCAGTGTAGAGGTATAAATGGAACAGTCATCAATAGAAAGAAAAAAAGTGTCAGTTCTGGTAAGTGTGGATTTGGTTCCAATGACCAAAACCTCAGCTTTAGCATTGCTTAATTTAAGAAAGTTAAGGGAGAGCCAGAGTTTGTTTTCTGTTGAGCAGACTGTAAGCGTCAAAGGTGGAAAATTAGCAGAGGGTTTGCTAAAGAGTGGGATGGGGAGCCCAGATAAGATTTGAACCAGTTGAGTAGGATATTAGTGCTGCCAGAAGAAAATGATATATTGATGTAGGTGCCGTGACAAACAGTGTCAAAGGCTGCACTCTGATCAAGGAGAACGAAAATGGTTATTAGTTCGGAATCAGCTGCAATATGAAAGTGATTTTGGTGATTTTTATAAGTGCAGTTTCCATGCTGTGGGTTGGGTGGTGTAATGTGATGGGGATGCTGACAAAGGAGTGTGGATTCAAATGCAGGGTTTATTGAACAGAAAATGGTCAGGCAAGCAACGGTCAACACAGGGGCAAACAGATGTATACAGGAAATCCAGAGTCATGGTCAATACACTGGCGAATGGTCAGTACAGGCAGGCAGCAGGCAACATAAACAAACAAACAAGGTGAGGGTCAAAACACGGCAAAGCAAGGCAAGAGAAAACAAGTCGAACTGAAAGTGATGAAAGACAGTATAACAAGACTGTATAAATAATACATATAATTAGTTCATGAATAGCTCCCAGCCATGACTGTGTGTAATCTACTGAATGAGGAACAGGTGCGAGCATGACTGGAACTTGTCATATACAGATGGATTTGTAGTCCTTTAGTAATCAGTGTGTTTACCAGCGATCTACAAGGATTTGATCATGGCGGTTAATTCTGACCGAGCCCCTCTCAAACAGCGGCTTCCAGATGCTTCAAATACAGACCAGGAGGGAGGTGGAGCAGCAGTGGAACAGGGGAAGGGATGAAGGGACAGAGACTCCAGTTGGTCAGGAGACTCTGGTTCAGGAAGCAATGGCAGGGCAGCTAACCCCAGTTGGTCAGGAGGCTTTGGTTCAGGGAACACTGGCAGTTTAGCTAATCCCAGTGGGCGAGGAGGCATGGTTCAGAAGACACTAGTAGTTTCGTTAACCCCAGCAGGTCAGGAGGCTTTCATTAAGGAGGCACTGGCAGTTCATATAACCCCAGTGGGTCAGGAGGCTCTGGTTCAGGAGACACTGGCAGGTCATATAACCCCAGTGGTTCAGAAGGCTTTCGTTCAGGGGGCACTGGCAGTTCATTTAATTCCAGTGGGTCAGGAGGCACTAGCAGTTCATATAACTGCAGTGGGTCTGGAGGCACTAGTTCAGGAGGTACTGGCAGTTCATCCTGACCCCAGTGGGTCAGGATGCATTGGTTCAAGATGCACTGGCAGATTATTCAACCCTAGTTGGTCAGGAGGCTTTGGTTGAGGAAGCACTGAGAAGTCACATGCCTCTGGAAATTCACATGGCTCTGTGAAGTCACACGGCTCTGGCGGCTTTGGGAAGTCACACAGCTCTGACGGCACTGAGAAGTCACATGGCTCTGGTGGCAGTGCAAAGTCACACGGTGCTGGTGGCCATTTGGGGAACTGGCCATTCATGGAACTCAGGTGGTGGCACTGGCCTTTCGTGGAACTTAGGTGGCAGCTCTGGCCTTTCCTGGGACTCAGGTAGCAGCTCTGGTCATTCGTGGAATTTTGGAGGATCTGGCGCCCACCATTTGAGGGATTCTGGAGGATCTGGTGCCGACCATTTGAGGAATTCTGGAGGATTTGGTGCCCACCATTTGGGAAATTTAAGACAATCTAATGCATGCCATTCAGGGAATTCGGGAGGATTTGGCACCCCTTTAGGATCTGGCAGCTCTGGAGGGTCTGGCAGCTCTGGAGGTGGCAGTGGCAGTAACAGCTCCAGTAGTGGCAGCAGCTCAAGCAACTCAGGTGGTGGTGGCCATTCTTGTAGCTCAAATATTGATGGTTCAGGAACAGGAACTATGACAGGAACAGACTTGGAACATGAAACCATCTTCTGAGCCAGTGGCAGATTGGTGCTTAGAGGCGGCCATCTTGTGAGCTGGAGGACTGGAGGCAGCCATCATGTGAGCCAGAGAACAGGCAGGCAGCAGGCAACGTAAAGAAACAAACAAGACAAGGGTCAAAACATGGCAAAGCAAGGCAAGAGAAAAGGAGTCATATTGTTCACAAAGACAGTATAACAGCTCAACACAGTACTCATCTCAGTCTTAAAGAGCCCCTATTATGGGTTTTTGAAAATGAGCTTGCATGCAGTGTGTAACACAGCTCTAAGTGAAGTGAAATGTTCAGCTAAAAGAGTGGACTCATAGTTCCTCAAATGAATTGCCGTGCTTACGAGTCTTTAGCCGTTTCGGCATGACGTGAACACGAAACATAAGCCCCGCCCATTTGTGCACGCACAGCCCGGCAGATTCGAAACCCCCAACCACACCCACAAACAACAGCTGCAAGCAAATGTTGCCAGATTGGGTGATTTTGAATTTGATTGTGCAGGTAAAAACCTTTTGGATAGGGTTTGGACTGGAATCAGTCAACTACATCTGGCAACACATAGAAGAGCACTGTGCTCAGCTGGATATTATTGGAAGTGTGCAGATGAACCAGAGATGAGACTGTGAAGAGACAGTGGTTGAGGTTTATTTTTTCAAAAACTCCTCAGCATTATAGCCCAGCCTTGTGCGGTGTTCACTCTGAGGAGTGCTTCTGAAATCTAGACACTTACAACGGAGGATTCGTTGACCGTTTGTTAAAGGAAGGATCAGAAAAGACTTGATGTATGCAGGGGCGGACTGGTCAAAGGGAGCCCCGGGACATTTCCTAGTGGACTGACAGTGAATCTGGCCTGCTATCCAACAAGTGTGAGTAAGTGCAATTAAAACGGTTGCCTCATTGTTTTTTCTTGCTTGTAAATGATGCATTTAATTGTGTTTTGTAACTTTTAACCGCTTGTAGTGTATCTGGTTAACTTGTATTCTCATATCGCGTCTAAAAGCACGTTGTAAACGTGACACGTGCAGCTTTGTTAACGGATTAAAATGCGTTTGTGAACTCGTGTTCCTCTGCTGTTTGTCGTTGCTATTGCTACATCAGCTCTCCTACACACGTGCAGCGGTCCTGTATCATAATGGTTCAGCTTTTGCCGCTGTGTGCATTAATACTGCATGTGTGTGGCTGTTTTTACTTATGGTTAAGAATAGAGTAATATGCCGGGAGACCGGGGGGTTAGTTTCAGGGGAGAGGTGTCTGAAATACGGGCGACTCCCGGGAAAAACGAGTGTTGGCAGATATGCTCACGCACACACTATGACTACTTCAATATTGATAAGCCATGGTGGGCATTCTCTCTCGCTGAATGATGTCGACCAATCGCAACAGACTGGGTCATCGGTCCAATCAGCGCAGTTTACGATCGTGCTAAAGAGGGGTTTTGGAACAAATGAATGGCTGAACGATTCATATAGGAGTCGCTGGGATAATGAGGTAAAAGTGAATGCAAATTATAAGACAATGAAAGTGTTTTTTGACCATGCATGCATATTAGCCTGCTGTTGGAGACCCCCAAAACCTAAATGTGACCCTTTTTAATGTATAATAGGGGCTCTTTAATGAAGCACTAATACAATGTATGTCTATGTGGCACTTGTTTAGAAACAAATATACATCCATAGACATGTATAGAAATGTGAAATTGATGCTAAATCAGCTAGGCTTGAACAAATTATTTAATTAATTAATGATTTGCTTGATTTGCTTGGAACTGAAACAGAAAACCAAAATGGCTGATTTTATGTCCTCCAAATGTTTCAACGTTTAAAAAATTCACAAGATCAAAACAGGATAATGGCAGTAAGATGTTATTTCCTGCAGGAGAGCAGATTAGTGGGGGAAAAAAAACAATATCCAATCTTTGAACCTGCTTGTTATTCATACAGTGGTCCATCCAGGGGGGTATGTTTCCTGCTGTGCATAAACAAATAAGGTAGGAAATTGATGGGGGCTGCACAGAGAGCCTAATGAAATGGTGAATTGCTCTGCTTCTTTTGAAGAACAGCAAGAAGCTCTTAAGGAGAAATGTGATTTCTCTTACTCTTTCTTTTTTTCTTCTTTGTTCTTATGTCCTCCCATCTCCCTAAATCTTACTGCTTCTATTGCTCATATTCTCTCTCTCTCTCTCTCTCTCTCTCTCTCTCTCTCTCTCACACACACACACACACACACACACACACACATACACATTCCCCCTCCCTATTTTTCTAATTTTCCTGAGGACAGAGGAGCTTGGCACATGACATTGATTTCCATCAGCATTTGGAAATAACCTCACTGTTGCCCAGGCAACACGCATTTACCTTTTCAGTCTTTTTTGCATACTGGTGCGAGTTTTTCCATCAGTGAGGGAATGAATGTGGAACGGTGATGACAAATGTGCTCAGGTGGAGCAGCAAGCATTAATGCATGTGAGTGTATATGTGTGTAAGTAATAAATGGTGATGCCCAGCACAAGCAGGGCATTTCATTGGAACTGGGGGAGGGATAAAACGGAATGCTTGAGTAATAAGATGAATATTCTTCTGTGATCAAAGAGCAAGCCAGATGTTTACTCTTATTATTCCATTAACACAATTTACAAAACAATAAACCCGCAAAACATTTCATTTTAGCATTATAGTATTTTTAAGCATTTTAACTAGACTTTATGTTTATGTTGTTTTCATTTTAAATTTAGTTCCAGTTTTAATATTTTTAAAAAGTATTTGTGATTGTTTTACTTTTTAGAGTTTTAGTTTTACAGTTTCAGATTTATTAGTTCTACAATTACTAGTTAAGTTTTTTTTCCTACCCGCACTTATTTTTATTCAATTAGATAATAATTCAATTAGGTTCAAGTTTTTACATTTGTTTATTCGTGTTTTATGAAACAGTTATATGCTTTTCATTTGTTTATTTGTATTTTATTATGTTGTTATACATTATTTATTTATTTATTATTTATTTATTTATTAAGATCTATGGTTGGGGATCTGCAAGTCTAGAGGAGTGTGGTGGAGCAAAAAGGAAGGAGGAGCCAGAGGAACCAGGCATGGAAAAGTGGAGTCTTAGGCCCTGTTTACACTAATGCGTTTTCGTTTTAAAATGCATACGTTTTGTTACAGTTACGCCATCCGTCCACACGACGACGGAGTTTTCGAGCCCTGAAAACGGAGCGTTTTGGAAATGCTGGAGAGGCTGTTTTCATTCTAAAATGCTGCTGCTCCGTCTCAGTGTGGATGGGGGAAAACGGAGACATTTGAAAACGGAGGTGTGGCTGCTTAGATTCACTACTAAGATTCGCTTTTGGGTCATTGCGTAACCATCCCTTATTCATCAAGCCCCTATCAGATGACTATAACGTCACCGGAAGATGGCAGACCAGCCTTCACTGTAAACAATATGGACAGAAATAAGAACGTTGTTTGCACTATTGTATGTTTTAGGTGCCATTGTGCAGTTAAACTCTGCCTTTTTTACTACAACAGCTGCATATATTTGATATACGTGATACACGTTTTTGGTGGAGTAGTGTGTACAGAGATGTGTTCAGAAACGCTGGGTGAAACGCTAGTGTGGACGCAGATCATTTTCATGCTAAAATGCCGTTTTAAAACTAAAACGCACTAATGTAAACGGGGCCTTAAAGGGCCACGAAACCCCCCTGTCTCAACGGGGTGTTTTCACACCTCTAGTTTGGAAAAGCTCAGGAAAGTGGGTGTGGCCAGCTTGGTTTAGGTGGGAGTGTCGGGGGAGGGAAAGAGGAAAGGTTTTACATAAAAATGGTGGAGTTTCCATTTGTGCACACACTGATTTTTTAAACAGGCAAAACAAACACAGATGCAGGGGGAGAAAGAAGTGACTGTGTTTACATGGACATCAGTAATCAGAATTGCCAAATTCTTAATTTGTTGAATTTAACGGCAGTTTAGCACTTTCGCTTTTATCCAAGAACATTTCTAACGAGATGTGAGAAACTGCTTTTAATGGAGCGTTTGAGACCGCACGGCATATGAGAGAAATAAAAAACCCTCCATATTTCACGGTAACTTAGATGCACTCGGTATACTGTAAACCCTAATGCTGTAACTAATTAATTGAATTGAGTTCTATTAACTTAAATCATTACAATTCGTTTATCTTACTTAAACTTAATGAGTATTTATAACTTTTTCTTATTTTTGAGTATGTAAAAATTAAATCTTTCAAGTAAGGTGAACAATTTTGCCGGTTTAATTTAGACAAAATGTCTCTTTAAAGTTTCACTAACTCAAAATCTTTTAGCCTAGTGATTTTGCGCCTGACGTCATCCAGGTTCAGGTACGTGCTCATGCTTTATTGTTTTTCTCAAGATGGCGGATCGGCCTCGCTTCACACTGAGGTGAGTGAAATATTTACAAATCCAAGGAATATTAAATTAATGTTTTAAGCACCATAATCACAGTAACGCAGAATGCGTTTACATGTGTTGCACTACAGAAAACGCATGTGTTGCATTACAGAAAAAGCTCCACTTGTTGCTAACTAACGTTATTGTTTAAAACTTTAGATACCTTAGCAGTTGTAATGAGTTAACTCTGCATTTTAACAGAATGTGTTTAAATTTTAAACTTTTTAAATTTAAATTTTTTAAATCTTGGCGCGAGGAAGGTTTTCCTCAGCCTGCACTTAAGTTGTCATAGAGACGCGCGCTCTCACACAATTGATGAATCATTTAATATTGGTTCAGTCAAACACTGTTAAAAAAAATCCGTAAAATTTACGGAAAAATACCGGCAGCTGTGGTTGCCAGGATTTTTCCGTAAAAAATACGGAAGTTTTATAGAACTGTTTAAATTCACAGAAAATAACCGTATTTCATGAGCTGATACAATGATCAGTTCACAAAAACGTAGCTTAGTGCACAAAAGTCATTAAATTCATTAATGTATTTATGTGTGACTGCAATTAGCAAACAGATTTTTACTGCATTAGTAACTCCACAGTTACATTTAAGCAAAAGAAGATGCAGCATAAAATCAGATACTCTGAGTTCATCTTGGACTTGCACACAGACGCTACTATCCTCCACAATGGTGACACAAAAAATGTTTTACAGTACTTTGCTGCTTTTTTCTTGATTTTACGGTAAAATACTGGCAGCTGTGGTTGCCAGTAATCTACTGTTTTTAACATTTTATGGTCGTAAATTCAATTTAGAGAATATTTCTGTGAAAAATACATTTCACATTGTGCATTTTTCATCGAACACATTTAACCCCTCAAATCCCAGAGCAAAATCCTCCCTAATGTCCTCACTACAGAGGGTTGAACACTCAGGCAGTGATGACATTAATGAGATAATTAAGTATCTAATTAAAGGAGGATTGAGAAATATTGATGAACAACTGTTAATAAGCAGAATCACTGAAGGAAAGAAAAACAAGAGCAAATAATACAATTCACAGCCAAAACCAAAGATGAAATCAACTGAAAATTAAACTCTAAATAAAAATTATAATTAATAAAAATAAAACAAATTACACAATAAAACAATTATTTCTCAAGATCTCAGCAGATTTTTTATTAAACAACTTCACAAACATCAGGAGCTCCACTTATTATTGACATTTGACTTTTTCTGTCGTGAACAAAAGTTCATAATTAATTTTTTGTTGTTTATTTGAAATCACCATGACGGAGGTCAGTGTCTGCTTTAGT
>CAIGQQ010010423.1:1739-12876 GCA_903798035.1 Danio albolineatus
GAGTATAGATCTGAATATTGAGTATAGATCTGAATATCGAGTATAGATCTGAATATCGAGTATAGATCTGAATATCGAGTATAGATCGGTCCTACTCTTTTCCTTTCGTTTTATTATTGTGCTGTTTTACTGTAATTAGCCTTGTGTGTTCATTGCTATAGAAAATGCAAAACACAAAAAACTGAGCAAAGCATCATGGGTGCCTGAAGTGTCCATCAGTTATACCCTGAAGGGCCCTTCAGAGTGGCCAGGTTGGTTTTGTGGTTTGGAAAGATAATTTTTCTTTTCACCCTCCAGAGGGAGCTATATAAACGTAACACACCGTCAGTGTAAATCATGTAAACAGCGCACACTCTCACCTGCTCGGCCAGACGCAGCGCCACCTGCTGGACGTGCTCCCTCGCAGTGATGGAGTGAGCGCACCAGGGGGCGTAGTAGAACAGCACAGACACGTCCGCTTCCTCCCGCAGCCGATCCGCTTCCTCCAGCTGACCCAAGAACAGATCCAGCACCGGCGCCTCCGCAGGGAAGAACCGCACCGGTGGACGGGCCGGAGACACCACACTCTTCACACGACTGACACCACAAACACACAACACACTATAATCACACTGCACACCGAGAGTTAAAGCCCCCCTGAAGCCCTGATGAGTGACGTTATCTCAACTGAAACATGAAGAGAGGGCGGGGCATAGAGAAGCTCCTCCTCTTTTAGAAAAACAGCCAATAGCGTGTTGTTTTTATTTGATTTATTGCTATTTATCAGTATATTTACCCGCAGGTGAGTGTTATGTGCAGCAGTATCTGATATAATATTCATATTTACAGTATATTTACCCGCAGGTGAGTGTTATGTGCAGCAGTATATGATATAATATTCATATTTATCAGTATATTTACCCGCAGGTGAGTGTTATGGGCAGCAGTATATGATATAATATTCATATTTATCAGTCTATTTACCCGCAGGTGCGTGTTATGGGCAGCAGTATATGATATAATATTGATATTTATCAGTATATTTACCCGCAGGTGAGCGTTATGGGCAGCAGGAGCGCGCAGGTCAGCAGTATCGCACCGCAGCACAGTATCTTTACGGGTCTTCTCGCCATCTGATCCACCGCCTGACGGAACTCAGCCCGGACCCGCCGCAGCATCACCGACCGCTACAGATAGCAGTTCATCCCGGTAAACCGAACACAGCTGAACCGGGGCGGCGGAACGGAGCACCAACCGCTTAAACACACGTCACACTTCCGCCTCACAGGCTGAGGGAGCGTCGACAGCCTACCCACACAAAACGCGCCGTTCATTTCAATAATGCTTAAGAAACTAAGATTAAATGTGCGTACAGTGTTCAGGGGGTCTTCATTAATGAGGTCGTTATTAATAAAGCGCGTTTACTGCCCGGTGTCGGTGTTTGAGGTCGAATGAAGAGCGTCAATCGACGGTTAATATCCGAGAAAACAGCGACGCTGCCTGAGGCACCGAGGCCACGCCCATCGAGAACCGCGCCAAAGATGACTTCTCTAGTATTATTCTTTTTTTGTCAACATAATGAACTCTTCAAGACATTATAAGTGATGAACTGTCATTAAACATGTCATAGTGCAAATATTTAAAATCAAAGTATAAAAATTGAAGTAATTCAAGTATAATACTAAATGTAAATATAGTGTTTATGAATTCTGTAGGTGTTAGTGTGCGTCTATCCTCATGCACAAGGTGTTTTTATTATAAATTCATTTATTTTTACAGTTTTTGTCCAACTGCTTACACAGAAAATCTTTTCATGTCAAACGTTGTCTGAAACATCACTCTAAATGCAAAACTACAGCGCAAATCTCCCAAACCACGAGCTGTTTCTCAGCACTGAAGCGTGTGTGAGCCGCTGGAGAACACGGTAATGCTCAAATCTGGCAGATCACTGACACACCTACACGAGTCCATATATTCTTTGGGACTTTTCACTAAGTTTATCTTCTTTAACCTATTATATTTATAATAAGCTAAAATATGAAAACACACTTTTTATCTTAACCACATGGCGCGAAAATATTTTTATTATTAATATTATTTATTAATAATAATAATAATAATAATAATGATAATTCCTTACATTTATATAGCGCTTTTCTGGGCACTCAAAGTGCTTTACACAATGGGGTGGGGGTCTCCTTATCCACCACCAGTGTGCAGCATCCACCTGGATGACGCGACGGCAGCCATTTTGCGCCAGACCGCACACCAGCTGATTGGTGGCGAGGAGACAGAGTGATGAAGCCAATTATGATATGGGGATGGTTATGAGGCCATGATGGGCAGAGGCCAGTGGGCAGATTTGGCCAGGATGCCGGGGTTAAACCCTTACTCTTTTATAAAGAACATCCTGGGATTTTTAACGACCACAGAGAGTCAGGACCTCGGTTTAACGTCTCATCCGAAAGACGGCGCTCACTGACAGTATAGAGTCCCCTTCACTATACTGGGGCGTAAGGACCCACACAGACCGCAGGTTGGGCGCCCCCTGCTGGCCTCACGAACACCACTTCCGGCAGCAACCCAGCTTTCCCATGTGCTCTCCCATTCAGATACTGACCGGGCACAGCCCTGCTTAGCTTCAGTTAGGGTTAGGGTTAGGGTTGTTTATTGCATAACAAGAACTATAGCATAAAAAAATGGGGTATATTATGCTTACAATATTTTTCACATCAAAGGAAGAAGTCAGAAGAGAATAAAAAAAAAATTACAGGGGATAAATAAATGATAAGCAAAGGATTACAAAATTGCATGCATCCTTATAGCTTTTTATTTTTTATATCTTTTAGGGTTTCGATATAATGCTTAACATCAGTTTTTAACAAATAAATATTAGGCTTATCATTGGACCATTTTTATTTGTGTACATGGTACTTCCCATACATTATTCATTAATTTTCTTGTCAGCTTAGTCCCTTTATTAATCAGGGGTCGCCACAGCGAAATGAACCGCCAACTATTCCAGCATATGTTGTACACAGCGGATGCCCTTCCAGCTGCAACCCATGTTAGGGAAACCATATATTATCATTAATTTAATAAACAAATTTTGTTCCAAAGTTTTGTTATTATATCAAAACATATCTTTACAAGAAAACGGATTTTTTTTATTTACATTTTGTAAGTTTAAATATAAGATATTCACAAGGGTGCAATTCTGGTCTGAGAGGGTGTGGGGGACCAAATCTGAGTGTAGGTGATAGTTGTGGAAACGTGTAGCAATGTTGAGCAACTGTGCATAAAAGCCTAAATTTCAATTTTATTTGAGAATTTATTATAACATATACAGTGTATTATTAAAATGAAAACAAATGAAAGAATATAATTTTCAGGAAATAACTTAAAGATTTTATTTCATTGTTTTTAGGATTAAAAAAACAAATTTGGATTTTAAATAAGAAAGTGCAAAAAAAAAATCCATATGCACAACACTTTGGCCTGTTTCCCTCGCTTGAATGCTTGACAGAGCTCCTGCGCGTAGCTACGGTTGCTAAGCCATAATTGGTGGGTGGCGGTTTTTGCACGTGGCTTAGAAGGCTTAATTGGTTTCCATTCAGTGTACAAAGAAAGTTTAGTCAGACCTATATACATTTACCAGTGATGTGACGGCGAACTTCATTCTGCGTAGACATTGCGAGTTAAGGAATTTTTTTTCTGACTCTCGAGGGGAAATTATAGCATAAAGTAACGTGGTATTTATATCTAAAAAAGTGAGGGGGACATGTCCCCCTTGTCCCCCCCGGGAATTACGCCCCTGGATATTCAACATCAAACCAAAACATTTGGGTATGTACGCGTTCAAAAAACAGGCGTTTTATCGATTCCCCCTTTTATTAGGCGCGAAAATATTATTTCCCGCGAAATCCGACCCGACAGCTCAAACCTCAGAGTTGTGAATGTCGCCACAAACATTGACGCAGATTTTAAAGGAAGAAAATTAATGAGTAAAACATATCTTGCAGATGATTTACAAGTACACCGATTATTCCATTCTGCTGTTTGACTCGTTCAATAAACATTAATAAACATCTTAAAACACTTTAGAAATAAATCACCTCAAAGACCGTCTATCTCCGTTAAACATCATTGGAACTAATAAAACATTAATTTACAATTTCATAATTTAACATGGTGTTAATTTGAGGAATCTGTTAGATCTAAAAATAATTATGCTAATATATTACCTTTGATTCTTGATAAATTGATTTTATTGTTTTATATTTAAATAAAAGTCGTTTTTTTTAAGCATCACTTTCGTTATATATTTAATTTATTACTCGATCCGTGTATTTTCTATGGTATGAATTGTATGGTATGAAATATGAAATAACATCACTGTCAGACTCTCCGCGGTTTTCCACCGTGAGTGAGCCTCACAGCGCCTTCTGCAGGCAATGACGGTAAGCGGAAGTGCGTGCGAGCGTTTCCGGCGGCCGGGGTTAAAGCTTCCAGTGTGTGTGTTTGTGTGTATCGCTGCTTTGGAGGATGGAGGTCACGAGACAGAGTAAGACCGTCAGATGAGGAGATCCACCACCGCTACACACACCTGCACACGAGCACCGCGTCTGGAGCGTGACTGTGCGCGCGCTCGCGGTGTTCGTGTGCAGGTGTGTGTGAGCGAGCGAGTGTGTGTGCGCGCGTGTGTGTGTGTGTGAGAGAGGGAGAGAGTGTGTGTGTTTGTGTTAACCGTGTATTTGTGTTTGTGTGATGTGCAGATTTTAAGGAGGTTCTTCCAGAGGTGTGTAACGCGGTGCAGGAGGCGGATTTCATCTCTATCGACGGAGAGTTCACAGGTGTGTGTGTGTGTGTGTGTGGTGATTTGTTTGTGTTCAATGGTTTGTGTGTGTGTGTGTAAAGGTGTTAATTTGTGTGTCTCTGTGTGCGTGTTGTTTTTGTTTGTGTTCAATTTGTGTGTCTGTCTGTGTGTGTATGTTGATTTGTGTTCTATGTTTTGTGTGAGTGTGAAGGTGTTAATTTGTGTGTGCGGGTGTGTGTGTTTGTGTGTGTGTGTTGATTTTTGTGATCAATGTTGTGTGTGTGTGAAGATGTTAATTTGTGTGTTTGTTGATTTTGTGTTCAATGTTTTGTGAAGGTGTGTGTGTGTTGATTTGTGTTCAATGTTTTTGTGTGTGAAGGTGTTAGTGTGTGTGTGTGGTATTAATTTGTGTATTAATGTTGTGTGTGTGTCTGTGTGCAGGTGTTAATTTGTGTGTTTTTTTGTTCAATGTTGTGTGTGTCTGTGTGAAGGTGTTAATTTGTGTGTTTTTTGTTCAATGTTTTGTGTGTGTCAAGGTGTTAATTTGTGTGTTGATTGTGTTCAATGTTTTGTGAGTGTGAAGGTGTTAAAGTGTGTGTGTGTTGATTTGTTCAATGTTTTGTGAGTGTGAAAGTGTTTGTGTGTGTTTTGTTTGTGTTCAATGTTATGTGTGTGTGGTGTTAGTTTGTGTGTGTTGATTTGTTCAGTGTTTTGTGTGTGTGAAGGTGTTAATTTGTGTGTGTTTTGTTCAATATTTTGTGTGGTGTTAGTTTGTATTGTGTTCAATGTTTTGTATGAGTGTGAAGGTGTTCATTTGTGTGTGTTTTGTGTGTGTTGATTTGTGTTCAATGTTTTGTGTGTGTGTGGTTAATTTGTGTGTGTGAAGATGTTAATTTGGGTGTCTGTGTTGATTGTGTTCAATGTTTTGTGTGTGTGAAATTGTTAATTTGTGTGTGTTCAATGTTTTGTGTGAGTGTTAATTTGTGTGTGTGTGTTACAGGGATCAGTGATGGGCCGTCCGTCAGTGCTCTGACCAATGGACTGGACACACCAGAGGAGAGATACACCAAACTGAGGAAGGTAAAGAACACACACACACACACACTAACAGCCCAGTCCTGCAGTTAGTGTTGGGTTGTTTTGGAGATGATGATGATGATGATGATGATCTCTGGTTTCCTGCAGCACTCCATGAACTTCCTGCTCTTCCAGTTCGGCGTCTGCACCTTCAGATACGACCAGCAGCAGTCGACGTGAGTGACCCGCTCAGATTAGCTGATGAACGCATTCGTTCACGTATCTATTATAGATCAGTGCTGGTGCTGCGTCTCAGGCTGAATCTGTCTGGCCTACTCTCCTATCACATCCAAAACCACACTGAAACTGATTTAATAAATGCGTTTGAGCTCGCGATCCCCTGCAGTTTGTCATTGCTATAGTCCCTTCAGCTGTTCCTCATGCGGTCCGTTATCAAAACAGTTCAACATCTGCCGCTGGTTGGATTAATACTGAAGGCGTCGCTATTGCGTTTGGTTATATGTAGGGCCACACGGAATCTGCGCGCGCAGAATTCTGCAGATTTCCGCAGATTTTTAGCCCATCATCGATTCTGTTTATTTACTTCTGTAAATGTGTGTAAATTTATATTTATTCAGTTTTCAAATTAATTTCAGTAAAAATACTGACTAATATGAAAATATTCATTCGATTTATTTACAATACAGTTTGTAAAGTAATATTTTCTGTCTTTTAGTAGAGCTTTTTTATGAGAGACTCGCTTTGTTTACTAAATGAAGTGGATCTAATTGGATTCACATTGTAAATATTAAATAAAAGTTGAAAAGGTATTACTTTTATATATAATTTTTGTTATGATGTTCCTAAAATAATTTCGCATAAATCTGCAGATTTTTAACAAAATACTCCGCAGAAATAGCAAATGTCCGCAGATTCTGTCTGGCCCTGGTTATATGCTGGTGTTTACTGCATACTATACTCCGTAGTCTGGATACTTCATAATCGTGGTGGGCGTTTCTCTCCGTCTCACACTGAACCAGTCGACTGATGTGTCAGCTGCTGTTTGGGATTATGATTGTCAGACATCAGGTCATGCAGGCACTAAACGTTCTCGCAACCATTCAAGCCTGCCCTCCGCTTCCCAGAAGAGTGATCTTATATCAGACAACAACCGCTGAATTAGGGCTGTGCGATAATACGATATTTGATCGGGGACGATCACATTTACTGCACGATCCACTTTTTCAGAAAAATGGTTGTATCGCCATACAGTATATAGTGCAGTGCTTCCACTACATTCATTCTTCCATGGTGGGGCGCCACACCAACTTTCAGCCCGCCACGGCTACATTACTGCTCCTCATTCAAAACATTCAGTCGTCTGTTGTTGTTGTTGTTTTTTTTTTTTAATAGCGGGTTACAATTGCACCAAAACGTATTAAAGGGTGAGTGAATTATAACAGCGGGAGCTTCTCTGTAACCGTAGTGCTGTGCGTCATTTGTTTAACCCTTTAAGGTGACATGCTGACAGGGCTGCGCGATGCGTGAGGCCAGCATACAGGCACAGCTTTCAGTTAAGATGATCAGTTTCCATGAATATACTTTACAGATAAAGGTCTGTGGTTCTGCATACAATGACTTTCTCCTGCTGGAGTTTATAGCCGCTTCACTTTACTTCAGGACACATTTATGCCGCTCTGTAGCTCTATTGGAGACATTCGTAAATATTCCTATCAAATCTAATAAATGTTGTAGACATACGCGTTACATAAACACACTAAATCACACTTCAGTAGCGTTTATTAGAGGGCGCAAGAAGTTAACAGAGGAAATCTGCGTGCAAGCAAAGAGACCTGCATGCTCTTATTACATAAATGTGATCTCGCCTGACAATACTGCGCTCACGATAGCTGTCACTGAAATAACGCCATAGATAGTTGGCAGATCTGTGTACAACAGGGCTATTTAATAGTGATGGGAAGTTCAGATCATTTTACTGACTCGGATCTTTAAGTCTCGTTCATCGAGATGAACGAATCTTTTTTCGAGTCATTTCGTTCAATTCGTTCAATTTGCCAATATATTATTAAACTGTTACGAATTGCTTCCAAACACATGTACAACTAGCCCAAATGTTGATCACACTACAAACAAGTCATAAATAGAATGCTATAAGAGAAAATAATCATTCACTGTTTGCCTGCTCTTTTGTCTATGAAGATATTTTTGCCTCTTTGCTCAGCTCACCTCTTCATGTCTTCAAATTTCAGTGGTTCGTTCACGTCACACGGACAGTCCATATAATCTCAACCAATGTACACAGTCTGAGCCGAAAGGAGCCATGACTAGTTCACCTTTCCAGTCTTCTGGTTCGTTCATCACGTGACAAAATGTAAAGAGACATGACTCAGACCGAGGACTCGAGAGATGAACAGATCAATTCTGTTTCCGGCTCTAAATGCATACGATTGGCTTCTGTGTCTTTCACGTGTTTAACGACTCGGGAGGTGAACGGATCAATTCTCTTTCCGGCTCTAAATGCATATGATTGGCTTTTGTCTTTCGCGTGATGAATGAATTAAAAGACTTGAAAAATGAACGAAACCTGCACATCTGTGCGCAATCTGCTCATGCGCGGATGAACGAATCACTCCCTGAGAGGACTCGTCGTTCCCGAGTCATATTAAAGATTCGTTCAAAATTCGCACAACAAAAGCAGTGCATTGCTCAAGTCGGCTTCTTCTACACACACATTCATGTTGTTGAACTGCGTAACACTTAGGGATGCAGCGATTTATAGATTTTGGTTGTATGATTATAAGTCTGAAAAATCATGGTTATCACGATTATTATGCATTTATTAAATTCAAAACACTACTAGTTTTGGTAACTTTGTAAAAAAAAAAAAGCCATTTACATGTTTGAAGGTGTTGCTGAGGATCTGTGTCTGATTTGAACTAAGATTTGTTAGATTTGTTAAATGTTCATTGTGATGGTTCAGTAATTGTAATGCGAGTCTTGAGTGTTGTTTCTTTGCACAATAGCACCTGCATTAAATCTCCACTTGATTAAAATATTCTTAAACACACATGGTAAGAGTATATTTTTATATTGGGAGGTTAGTTTGGTTGTATTGTACCTTTTTGTAATTTGCAAAATAGTTTTAAAAATCAACTTAAAGAAGAATCGGGATAAAAATCGTGAATCAGGATTTCCCCAGAAAAAATAAAAAAATAAAAAATCGTGATATGATTTTTTTTTTTCCCTATCTCCCACCCCTATGCTGCATACCACCGACTCCTCCGGGAACTGAGGATACTGTGTGTGTGTGTGTCTCATGCTGTGCTTTTGATTGTTTGGTGCCATCTAGTGTCTGAATACTGCGCAGGTTAGTCTATACTCCATCAGCTGATTTAGTTTGTCTGGTGTGTGTTTCCTGGCCAGTATCTGTGTAATAACCAGGATAAAGCACATCCAGCCGGTTGTTTTCTCAGAGTAACCCCTTCAGTCTCCTACAGCTGATCGTCTACATCGTGTGTGTGTGTGTGTGTGTGTGTTTCTGCAGGTACGTCACTAAAGCCTTCAACTTCTACATCTTCCCCAAGCCCTTCAGCCGCACGTCTCCTGATATAAAGTTCATCTGTCAGGTGAGAGGCGCTCTCTGTTGTTGATCATCTCCTGAATGCGGCTCTCCATCATCATCATCGTCTTCATCCTTTTCTTCCAGAGCTCCAGCATTGACTTTCTGGCCAGTCAGGGCTTTGACTTCAACAAGGTCTTCCGCAGCGGTCAGTGCGTGCGCTCTTCCTGTCGCGTGATTGGTTGCTGGTATCTGTGTGTGTGTTTTGATTGGCAGTTGTCGTTGTCGTAGGGATCCCGTACCTGACTCAGGAGGAGGAGTGTCAGCTGAGGGAGCAGTATGAGGAGAGGCGGGGTCAGATGAATGGGGCGGGGCCAGTCTCGTACACACCCCCTTCTGGCACTGGAGTGTGTAACGTGCCGGAAGACCAGAGGGAGTTCATCAGGAACGTGGAGTGAGTCACACACACACACACACACACACGCATACACTGTAGTGTGTGAGGAGCTTTGTGGGAGATCATGATTGTGTGTGTGTGTTTTTTCAGGGAAAAGGTTGAAGCTCTACTGAAGAACACTGATCAGACCCTGGATCTGGAACCCTGCACCGGGTCAGACACACACACACACACTCACACACACACACACACACACACACACACACACACACACATGACCCAGTGTGTTCTGAATAAGTGTGTTTATATGCTGTGTGTTTCTCAGGTTTCAGAGGAAGCTCATCTACCAGACGCTCAACTCAAAGTAAGTGTGTGTGTGTGTGTGTGTCGACAGGTGAGTGAACGTCTTTACTCATCAGGTGTTTATTTCTCCAGGTATTCCAAAGGTCTTCATGTGGAGACGCTGGAGACAGAGAAGGTGCGAATATATATATACACACACACACACACACACACACACACATACATCAGAGCACACTTGTGCTCACAGTGTGTGTTTTCAGAAGGAGCGTTTCATCCAGATCAGTAAAGTGGACGATGAGGAGAGGAGGAGGAGAGAGCAGCAGAAGCAGCAGAGAGAGCAGGTACACGCGCGCGCGCGCACACACACACACACACACACACACACACACGTGCACGCGCTTGTACATACACATGACTCACATCTGTGTGTGTTTCAGGAGGAGATGAACGATGCTGTGGGTTTCTCCAGAGTCATCAGAGCCATCTCCAAATCTGTGCGTCTCTCACTCACACACACACACACACACACACACACACACACACACACACACACACCGTTGAGTGTGAGGTGTGTATGAGCGTGTCTCTGTCTGCAGGGTAAGCTGGTGGTGGGCCACAACATGCTGCTGGACGTCATGCACACCATACACCAGTTCTGCGGGCCGCTGCCGGAGGTACAGGAGAACACCGGTGCATGCTGGGAGTGTGTTTGTTCATCACTCATCGTTGTGTGTGTGTGTTTCAGGAGCTGGATGACTTCAAGGAGGTGGCCATGACTGTGTTTCCCAGGTAAACTCTGGTGTGATTGTGTGTGTGTGTTCATGCATGTGCAAACTCTGTGTATGTGTGTGTTTCAGGCTGCTAGACACCAAGCTGATGGCGTCCACACAGCCGTTCAAGGTGGGTTGTGTACACATTTGTGTTTTGTAGTGTGTGTGTGTGTGTGTGTGTGTGTGTGTGTGTGTGTGTTAATGCTTGTGTTTGTGTGACAGGAGATCATCAACAACACATCACTGGCTGAACTACACAAACAGCTGAGGCAGAA
>CAIGQQ010010429.1:1392-11808 GCA_903798035.1 Danio albolineatus
ACTACTACAAATAATAATAATAATAATAATAATAATAATAATAATAAAGAATAAACAACAACACACCAGCAATAAATAAATAAATAAATAAATAAATAAATAAATAAATAAATAAATAAATAAATAAATAAATAAATAAATAAATAAATAAATAAATAAATAAATAATTCATTCATTCATTCATTCATTCATTCATTTCCTTTCGGCTTAGTCCCTTTATTAATCCGGGGTCGCCACAGCGGAATGAACCGCCAACTTATCCAGCATTTGTTTTACGCAGCGGATGCCCTTCTAGCGACAACCCATCTCTGGGAAACACATCTATACATTCTCATTCACACACATACACTACGGACAATTTAGCTTACCCAATTCACCTGTACCGCATGTCTTTGGACTTGTGGGGGAAACCGGAGCACCCGGAGGAAACCCACGCAACCACGGGGAGAACATGCAAACTCCACACAGAAATGCCAACTGGCCCAGCCGGGGATCGAACCAGCGACCTTCTTGCTGTGAGGCGAACGTGCTACCCACTAGGCCACCGTGGCGCCCATAAATAAATAATTAATTATTTTATTATTATTATTATTATTATTATTATTATTATTATTATTATTGCAAATATGTCCGCGTGTAATTGGTTTTGACAGGAATCTCAACACACAACAAAAAGAAAAACATGATTTCTGACAATTATTAAAAGTAAATAATCTGTTTTTGCAAACAAACTCGTATATACACCTTTAATATTTGACACAAACCAAAGCAGAAAGTCGATTTGAAAGGGAAAAAGAGGAAGAAACAGAAAACGAAAAATATCTAGATGAAAAAAGACATTAAGTGAAAGGTGCAAACCCCTGATGTTGTCAGGAAGAACCAGACATTGACATTCTTGCAAAAGAAAATCAGTTTTGAAAACCATAATTGCTCCAGAATTGCTTATTTACAGGGGAAAAGAAATATGCAAATCAATCAAACACAAACGAGGGCTACTGTACAAAATAAGGTGACAATATCTTTCATTTGAATGTAAGCCATTGTACAAATACTGCCCTAGCACAATAAGCAGATCGCCTAGATTTCTATTGTGCTTCCACAAATATTAATATAGCAACGTTGTCTTTGCACTTTGCTTTCCTTAATTAAACAAATCAACAAAAAAACTTAGACGCCGTAAGTAATTAACATTTCAGGAGTCAGTGCCTTGGTCATCACAGAAAAAGTTCCAATAAACAGCCGCCATCCCTGTTCCCTGACAGGCTCGTATTGTTTCCAAAAGCGCCAGAGACAGCAGGCTTTGTTCCACAGTTATTGGCTTCTTATTAATTAAAGCGCTCGCAGTGTTTAGCTGACCGGGAACGAAGGAGGGATGTGTGTGTGTGCTGTTTTTCTCTGGCTGCTGAGAGCTGTAGTGACTCTTTTTTTCCCCTCAGTTTTCAGCTGGGATGTCTGAAGCAGGAGTTCACGGTGATGGACTGGCCCACGGGAGTCCATTAACAGGTCAGGAGGTGGTGAAAGGAGCATGGGCTAAATTCATTAGCACTCTCCAGCTACCATCCAAGTGTATCGAGCGGTGGATCAGAGAGCAATGCTGCAGGTGTGTGCGTGTTTGTGTGTGTGTGTGTGTGTGAGAGAGCTTCCACTGTTTGTCTTCTGATTGCTTCTTAATTCAAGCTGATTTGTCATCCTGTGTCTTTAATTCATATGGCTTGCATTGTTTTTGACCTCTGGCTGTCATGTTGAAAGGCATTGAATGTCATCTGGGGTATGTTGCCATTGCAAGATTTGGGGGTAAAATGTGATTTGTTGTATTTATTGATCAGTTGATCAATCTATCAATCAATATGTAAATAAATCCATCTACCCCGGTTTGCAGTGATTGCTTTTAATACATTCAGTACAACTATCTGCCTTAATAATGATAATTATTATTATTTTTCAGACAAAAATAATCCACAATAAATAAATAAAAAACACAAACAGACCTGGATTTTTTTATAATTAGAAAATTAAGATAATTATTTTATTTTGCATGCCAATGTTAAAAAAAATATATATATATATAGTTTTATTTATGGGGTTTTAATTTTTAGATGAAATGCTGTAAGTTTTCACGTAAGAAATTTTTATGGCTGAAAATTAAACAAACCAAAATAAAACAAATATATAATGTCAAATCTAATCAAAAAAGCAAAACAAAACAATAACACAAAAAAAAAATCTAATCAAAACACAAAAAACTCAAATCAAATAAAAAACAAAACCACGAGAAAAAACTAAACAAAAATCTAATAAAAACAAAAAACTCAAATCAAATAGAAAAACAAAACAAGAATCACAAATCAATTCAATTAAAAAACAAAAAAGAAACAAACCAAAAAATTAAACAAACAAAAGAACGAAACAATGCAAAAAACAAAAACTAAAAACAAGAAATTAAATAATGAAATGTAACTAAATGAAAAATTAAACAAAACAAAAGCACAACAAAAAACACAAATCAAATCAAATAAAAAACAAAACAAAGCAAGAAACGAAACGAAAAATTAAACAAAACAAAAAAAGAAACAAAGCAAAAAACCAAAACAAAACAAGAAACGAAATTATGAAATGAAACAGAAAATTAAACAACAAAGCACAACAAAAAAACAAAACGAAAAACAAAACAAAACAACACCATAAACAAAACCATAAATGAAATGCAAAGCAAAGCAAAGCAAAGCAAAACAAAACAAAACGAAAAATTAAACGCAAAGCAAAACCATAAACACAAAGCAAAGCAAAACTATAAAACAAAAAATAACAAAACAAAAAACAAAACGAAAAGCAAAGCAAAGCAAACCAAACCAAAACAAGAAACAGAATAATGAAACTAAACGAAAAATTTAACAAAACAAAGCACAAAAAAACAACAACACCATAAACAAAACCATAAATAAAATGCAAAGCAAAGCAAAGCAAAACAAAACGAAAAATTAAACACAAAGCAAAGCAAAACAAAACCATCAACAAAAAGCAAAATAAAGCAAAGCAAAGCAAAACCACAAATGAAAAGCAAAGCAGAACAAAGCAAAGCAAAACCATAAATGAAAAGCAAAGCAAAGCATAGCAAAAGGAAACAAAACAAAGCAAAAATGTAACAACAAAACATTCTTTATTTTAGTTCGGTTACCCTGAAAAAGTTGTGCCATTTACTGTATTGCAAATCCTGTATGAACAACTGCTGACTGCTGAGTTGCTGACTATTAAAGATTCCCAAATCAGTCTCAAATTCATCATTTTGTTTTGATGTTTTATGTTTTTATGTCTTTCCCTTCACACTGATCAGTTGGTGACAGTGCTGTGAAGCCAATAAAGCTCAAAATATTCACCTGGGAAACAACCTAAAGTCACCAAGTATACAGTTGTTAAATTAATACAAGAAATCAAACACTCTCTAAACATTTAATCAATTATCCACAACAGTAAACTTTTACCACAGCATACCTCCTGATTTAGAACAACTTAGTCTGACGCCTCGGGTTTTAATGACGAGATAATGAGCTTATGAGTATGAGAATTAATGAAGGTTATATGAAACACCTCATTACAATAGCAATTAATCACACTCCTTCTATCGGCCTCTCCATGAGATAATCACGGCAGAAGAATGTGTACTTAAGCATGACCTGCAGACACAACACCAAACTTTCTGCGGTGACACACAAAATAAAGATTTGAAAAGTTAGTTAATGTACAGTGTTTATGAAACCTTTAACAGTTTTAGTTTTGTTTGAAAGGCTTGAGTTGAGGTTCTTAAAGTCATGTATTCACATTTAATGCTGTTATTAAACCACATTTTTAAGCTTTTCTATTGCAGTAGAAGTTAGGCTCACAGATAAGATCATTTTGCCATCATATACTGTATGTTGAAGGCAAAATTAGTAGCATTCCTTTGAAATTTGTATTCTTTTTTAAATATTTCCCAAGTTATGTTGGTAAAATATGTATATTTTTACAGTATTTCATATTTTATTACATTGTTTTATATGGAAAAGGCTTGTTTCATTTAGTTTTGCTAGAATAAAAGAAGTTTACATTTTTTTAAAACATTTTTTGGGGTTGTTTATAAAGACGATAGAAGATAGAAATGGGTTATTAAACCTATGTTTAGAATTACTATGTTTGCGTTTAGAAATGTGTTTGAAAGAAAAATCTCCATTGAACAGAACTTGTTTAAAAACTATGATATTAATTTAGTTGGATGTTATTGGGGAATAACTATCTTTGAAAGTTATAACTGATCAATCAAGATCAATTTTTACAGACATGCAATAAATAAATAAATAAATAAATACTTATTTGAATAAAACACAATAAATAAACAAAATAAATGTATGAAAACAAATAAATAAATATATAAATAACATGAACAAATAAACATAATAAATAAATAAAAACTTAAATAAACAAAATAAAAAATAAACATAATAAATAAATATAATAAATAAATAAACATAATAAATAAATAAACAAAATAAATAAATAAAAAACAAAAATACATATATTAAAACTTAAACAAATAAATAAATAAAAACATAATAAATAAAAACTGAAATAAGCAAACAAAATAAATAAGTAATATAATAAATAAAAATAATAAATAAATAAACAAAATAAATAATAAAAAACAAACATGTAAATAAAAACTTAAATAAATAAATATATAAATAAATAACATAATAGAATAAATAAATATATAAACATAATAAATGAATAACATAATATATATATATATATATATATATATATAAAACAAACAAACAAATAAACATAATAAATAAACACATAAAAAACACATAAATAAACTTAAATAAAAAATAAATACTTAAACAAAAACTCATACATAATGAACAAATAAATAAATATATACATAAACAAGCAAAAACTAATGAAAACAAACAAACAAACAAACAAACAAACAAACAAATAAATAAATAAAACTGTAGTAATTGTGCTGAAAATCAGCTTTGACATCACAGAAATAAACTGCATTTAAATAAGATTAAACTATAAACCGTATAAAAGTTGAACTTGTATTAACAACTTTAATACAGTATAGTATTATTACTGTTTTAACTACATATGTGATCAAACAAATGTAGCCTTTTTAAGCATCAGAGACTTCATAAAACGTTTTCATCTCAAGCTTTTGAATAAAGTGCAACGCATGCCATTTAAAACACCAGAAACAAAAAGCTCTCTATGTGTTATTTAAAGCCTTCAAACAGCCATCAGTCTGGAGCCAGTCAATCCTTATATCATCAAACACATCTCATAATTATCCTCGTTTCTGACTGTAATATGGGAGGAGGGATGATAATCTCCTTACATTGTGGTCTGTGACCTCTGGGTCCCACAAATCAACTCTCTGTGGGTTGCAGAAACTGCGGGTGAACTCAGAAGCAGTGGCTTTGTGCTTTGTTGTTGACCCAATTAGTGTGGTTTAGCCTTTTACTTTTTCACTCTTTGAAACTTACACACACATGGGAACTTCAGTCCTTTGTCGGTACACCATGGATTGATACGCAGCCTCATAAGAAGACAAGAGATTACAGCTGAGAACAGAAGAATAAAGTTTTCCTTGACTGAACACTATTTGAATGCTGAGTTTACATCTGTTTTATTTTTTATCATTACTTTACTGTATATAGGCCGTTCCAGAGGACCTTGACGTGTCTTTCTATTTGCGTGAGATACAGAACTTTCTACAATTATTTAATTCCAAAAGGCTGTAAATCATATTCACATCTGACAGCTTGATGAGTTATGAGAGTCACTCATGAATAATGCATGGGTTAACTTATGCATATATTACCAGCAAACATTGACAGAGTCAACAATGAACACGGATTACTGAAGAAATGAAATGCTGACCACTCTCTACATGTTGGGTATAGTTTACCTGACTGTACTATCAATAGCAATGTACTTTTATACGAGAGGTTGTGAAAATTAGTGCTGGTCCTCAATATACTGTTTCAAGAGCTCACACTTAGCTGATGATTGATAATAAAGCTTGTTTGGTGTGCTGTCCCGGGAGAGAGCCCTGAGCTTTTGAGATCCTCGAGCCCGGGGCTCCCTCCCGTTTGCAAGGCGAGAGGAGAGTTTGAGCTCAGGTAGATCTCGATGAACTCCCCCCTCGGCTTACTTCCAGCTAGTGACGGAACTGAGGTGAGGTGTACTCGCTAAGAGCTTGACTGTGGTATCAATTTGAGTGTTCAATTTACTTAGGGTGCTTGTTATTTGGACTGTGGGAGGAAACCGGAGAACCCGGGGAAAACCCACGCGAGCACGGGGAGAACAAGCGAAACTCCGCACAGAAATGTCAGCTGGAGATGTCAGCCTAAACCAGAGGCATTCTTGCTGTGAGGGAACAGTGCTAATCACTGGGCCGCCGTGTCGCCCATATAAAAAGGAGGGAAAGTAGGGGTGGGTAGGGAGGGGGTTCTTCAAGACGAAGATGATGAGATAAGGAAACTTTGGTTATTTATAGAGAGTTAGGAGTCATCTGATTGGATAATCGACCATGAGCTGATGCTGGAACAGCTGAGAACAATCATAAGCACTTGATCCTCTTGAAATTTGTTTATAATAAAAGTTGAAGTCTAAGGGATTCGTCCTCTTATGAATGTCTCGTGTACCGAACTTGGTAATGACATTTTAAAAACATCCATTTCCTGCTAACATTAACACTGTTGAGCTCGTTCTTAAACACCGCTGATTGGCCATCGACAGAAATGACTAAAACGAATATATTTTCAGTAGCGATTTGTACACTCTAAAAAAATCTGGGGTTATTTTTTCTACCCAAATGTTGGGTTGAGGCATTTGGGTACACTCAAAAAAATAACTCATTGGGTTAACTCAATTTAATTGTGTGCAGGTTTTCCATCCAATAATTATACGTAACCCCAACACAAAAAAATATCATCCATATAACGAAATGTAATTGAGTTAGCCCAACTCAATTTTATCAAATATAGCTGAGCAAATAGAAATCCATTAAATTACTTTAATCAATTTACATTCGTTCAACTCAATATAAATTAATTTAATGGAAATATATTCTCCATACTATTTATTTTTAAATATTTATTTATTTTATTACCACACACACAAGCCAAACAGATTGAGTTTCTTTTATTGGAAAAAAACATTTAAAACACTTCAAGAGGTGCTGCATCTGCAGTAAATGTATCACATGTCCCCCAAAGCCACTAACAAATTAAGAGAGTGAAGGCACTTGATCAAAATTTAACTTAATTATAACATACATTAAAAGCACAATATATGTAATATGTTGAACAATAAAGAGGCAGAAACTACTGCCTGTTTTACATGACTAATTTAAACAGTAACACACAATTTTTAGTATCAGGAGATATAAAACAAGTAGGCACAAAAGGTCTTATATTATGTAACAATGCCAACACCCAAAAAGATCAACCTAAAACAAAGCACATTTAATGGAATGTGAAGAACAATCAAAAAATAAATATTTTTTTCCCCCAATGTTTCTTCAAGTCATTATGATAATAATAGCAATATTAAAAAAGGCTGGTTACTCAAGAGGTGTATGACTTTTTCTGTGTAGCACATGATCAATTTAAACAAAAACACAGTTGGCTCTTTTACACTGGAGAAGAGCTTTTTGGAGTATCAAAAAAATAATAATAATAATAAAATAAAAAATGCAGTGTTGAATCGTATTTCAACAAGTCAAGTTCATTTCAAGTGCTGTTGCCTCACAGCAAGAAGGTCGCTGGTTCCAGCCTCGGCTGGGTCAGTTGGCATTTCTGTGTGAAGTTTGCATGTTCTCCCCATGTTGGTGTGGGTTTCCTCCGGGTGCTCCAGTTTCCCCCACAGTCCAAAGATATGTGGTACAGGTGAATTGGATAAGCTAAATTGTCCGTAGTGTATGTGTGTGAATGAGAATGTGTGGATGTTTCCCAGAGATGGGTTGCGGCTGGAAGGGCTTCCACTGCGTAAAACAAATGCTGGATAAGTTGGCGGTTCATTCCGCTGTGGCGACCGGACTTTCGATCACAATTCCCACATCCTCTGGCTTCCTATTGTCATAACTTCAGATCATGAAAATCCCCATGACTGTGCGCTTAAGATGTCCCTCTCCACATCCTCATTGCCAGGGGCCTGAAAACACAATCAAAAGCAATGATAAATATTTTGTGTAATTTGTACATAAGTCACAACATATATTCATGAATATTCACAATATATTCATGAGTTCCATAACTGTGTGCCATGGGAGAAATAACCGAGTTAAACTACTGGGTTACACTGTTAAGAGACTACATGAGAAACATAATCATACTTACCAAATATGCCTTAAAAAAAGGAGTTAGGATCTTCACTGAGGTAGATGACAAGGCTTCCCAGGATGCACTCCCTTCTGGTGTTGATGTCATCACACTAAAGCAGAAGCACCAATCAAGATAGGAATTTGTAAAAATGTAAGCGCACATGAAAGAGAGCAGAGGGTTGTGCCCATCAAGGTGCCCTCCCCCTAAATGCTCTCAACAAGGTAGCAGTTGCAATATATGGTTTATGCAGACATAATTGGTGTATTCATTGGGTGAAATGCAAACACCAAAGTGTGCTACATGCAAGCATTACTTCTTAAAAGTGTTCAAGTGAGCAGCTATAAACAAGAAAACCTTACAATAACCACCCCAATACAATGAAAGGATGTTTCATGCACATCTACTAACCAAATCTTTAACTGCAAGGACATCCTTGATCCTTTGCCCCTTCATTCCCCCTTTCTTCTTGAAGATCTGTATTAGCTAGTTAGAGAAGTGGTCGAGCTGTGACAAGAACTTTGATTGTAGTGGCTTGGTAGTGATCCACAGGAACTTTGCATTCACCTGGAAAATATTAAACAAAAACAGCCATGTATTTATAGTTTATAATTTGTGTATGGGCAATCTGTGCATTGACAAAGATAGTAATAACTGCCCCTAAAAATGCCTAAAATGTTGCAACAAATACCTGCTATGTAGTTTCAAACTGCAATATTTGCACTGCCACATACACTGATCTAAAAAGTAAATTAATGGCATTCATTACATTAAACTAATAATAACAACACATATCAGCTTAGTAAAAAACTATACTTACTATCACTAGGAGGACGCCAGAAGGAACCCTGTAAAGCTGATCAAACTGCAAAGATGAAATAAATGTATTAGTGTGTTTACAAGTACAGGAATATTTGAAAGCCTAACAAGTCAGAACCTGATAATAAAAATAAATACTATAAATTATAATTACAATTTAGAACAGATTAGCAATTTTTCAGCAACAGTAAAGACAGATAAAATCATACATTTTACAGTGCTCTTTTAATTTGAATAAAAGCCATATGAAGTTAAACAATATAATATTTTCATGTCTGAGGTAACAAATGAAAATAATTTTGAAACAGGATCAAAGCCCTGTCAGAAAGAAACAGACATTGGTTTAAAGTTGAACTTTGGTAGTACATATCTTGAGTCATTTTTTGCGTTAACATAACATGTGATCGCAACATCAGAACATTAATACGCGGGAAAAAAAACGTTGATTCAAAGTTAAAATAACTTACATTCACACAGTCTGACGTCGATTCAACATCACCCTGAAGACCAATAAAATATTAAATCAACGTCGGAACATTGTGATAAAACGCGTTATATCTATGTCAGCCTGTTTTTCTCCTGTTTGCATGAGTGGCGGGCTAAGTTAGCTAGCTAACGTTAGCCGCCAACTTCACTGAAAACCAAGCAAAACTTTATCACGCTTGTTGCACACAGTCGATATTATCTTGAAACAAGTAGAACAAACGAATACTCACCAAAAATTGCCTTTTTGAAATCAGGAGCGTCTCATCAACCCGTGCAGCCAGCCACAGGTGGAAAATGGAGGACGGACACAGGTCGCACTGAGAAAACGCAGTCTCGTGCACGCGCAAAACAGGGTCACCTTATTGAACTCATTTATTTTGGATAAATACAGTTTATATGTGAAACGACTAATGCGTTTTATTTTACACTAATTAAATGTCAATGAGTATTTAAAAAATATATATATTTAAGTAAAGGCAACAGTATTTACTTGTGTTACATTAAAGAAGGGCTTGAATCATTTTTTTGAGTGTAATTTTGGGGGGTTATTTTCAGAGTCTTTGGTAGTTTTTGGGTAGTGCTATGTAACCCAAACTTGGGTTATTTTCTGGGTAATAATTGCTAAGACTTGAATCAATGCAGCACTAGTACTACACAGACACATCAACCCAGCTCCTTGGGTCAAATCAGCACCCAGCAGGGTCTGACTGCGATGCCACACACACACACACACACACACACACACACA
>CAIGQQ010010434.1:18138-32443 GCA_903798035.1 Danio albolineatus
ACTTAAAACCATGTCACCACATAGTGTCTAGAATGGCGTGTTTATCATGGGCTTACATTAATCCATGAGTTCTTTGGTTTAAAGTGTCTCGTCTTTCAGAAGATTTATAGAACGTTTAGTCTTTGGAGAGTAGTTATTTTTGCGAGGCTTCCGTTAAAAGTATGCTAAGTACGGTACTGTGGGTGGTCCACGAGGTGAGCAGTGAGAGTTCGAGAGCCATTGCAATGGCTTGTATCGCCGACGTCTTGAGAGTTTAGTCAGAGTTGTTGAATGTGTTTTAAGATGCGGTTTAAAGTAGAAGGTGGAAGAGCTGGTGGGCTGGCATCTTGCGGGAACTCAGCCTCGATTGCTGGCGAGGCTGAAGTTGTTGTTGTTGTTGTTGTTGTTGTTGTTGCTGCTGCTGCTGTTTGTTCTTCCATATGAATAGGTTACATGTTACTGTAGCATAGGTTAAATGCTGGAACGTTTGTAGCGGATGCATTCTTCAAAACGAAGATGGCTGTGATATGGAACTTAGGGTATATATAGTGGCTTAGGACTCATCTGATTGGTGAATCATAAATTGATCCTCTTGAAATTAGTTTATAAATAAACTCCACTAAGGGAAACAGATGCATAACATGAACAGATGACAGATGAACTGAGTGTCATGATTCAGCATCTGCATGTGTTTGTGGAAACATACGCATCACATATTCAGGGTGGAGCTGAATAAACCTTTAATCCGTATATCTTGCATTTTGCGTCCTGACGTGAGTCTGAACATGTCTCAGCAGTCTTTGCCCAGTAACAAATAGTAAACAACCTGAGCCTCCCATTTTCAAAATAAGTCCCACATGCATGGTGTGTCAAACATGAGCGTATAACAAATAGAGGAAAGTGAACATTGTGTCTTATCAAACGCAGCCTGAGGCATGAATATTAGGGATCCCTGCAAGCATAGATCGCTGGTGATTGTGACACCAACAATGAAGATAAATCACTCTCACACTATTTGTAAATAATTAAGAGGTGTTTTTCTTCATTTCTGCTGTCACACAGAGGACATTACTATGGTATAGTTCAGTCAAATCAGTAAACAGCGAAAGAACTGATAAAGTTACTGATCCCTTATATTTTCTCTAACACCAGTGTAGAACTATTATTATACGAATATAAAAATACTCTTCAAAAATGGAAAAGGAAACATTCAAATGTTTATTGCGTATCTGTCCACCACCCGTTAACTGTCATTAACTCTATTATTGTCCTGTGCTGGAATAAATAAAGCTGATGGGTGAGCGGTTGTTAATGTAGTTTTATTACTGTTTACCGTGTTTTTGACACTCCTGCTCCACAGACGCTCCTGCTGCTTTAAATATGATGCCTGATACACCTGAAACACAGATCTCCTGTGAGTCCTGCTGTGTGTTTGGCGTAATAGATGGCTTATTTTAGAGTAAATGAGGACCTCCTCTCAGACTCATGTCTCTGTTGGTGGTGTTGACGATTCCTCGCACACTTTCAGTTGTGATGCTCCCCTTCTTCACTTCTATTTTGGTACCTCCGATTTGCACTAGACAGAAACAGAGGATTTAGCATGTAAATACTCAGTTTATTTTAAGAAGCAGAGTGTTGTTAGTGGTGAATAAGCAGGAAGATGTCAAGACCTTGATTCTCAGGCATCCTGCCGTATGTGGGCTGGAAAATAAACAAGTGTGATACGTTTTAAAACAGTAAACACGCCATGAGAGTGGTTGTAATTGGATCAGTGTTAACCTGGTTCCACTCTTTAAAGCAGTGGCCAAAGGCCTGAAAGGTGTCCTGCTGCAGGGCCAGCACAGTGATTCTGCTGAGGGTGGAGGAGTTGGGCTCCATCAGGTGCGTCTGCAGGGCCAGCAGCATTGCCCGCATCGAGTCTCTGGGGCTGAAGCCTCTGCGCCCTGCAGAACACCACATTATGAACTTTGGAGTTCGGTACAGCGCTCAAGCGTTAGCAGGAAATTAATGATTTTAAACTTTTTGTACCAATTGGATGAGATACTTTTGACAACACTACAGTGTGTGTGTGTCAGTGTGAGTGTGTGTGCTCATCTGTCTGTCTCTTCGTGTGTAATCTCGTGCCTGTTCCGATGGCAGGAATAGCGAGACTCGTGACCTGTTTCTCATCACAGAGCTCCAGGATTTTCCCCAGAGAGTGTGTGATATCCGAAATATTCTTCGGTCCGACCATTTGAGCGATGCTGTAGCACTGAAGATCTCCAGCAGAGGTCAGCAGCACACCACCTGCTGGCAGAGGAGCTGCACACACACACATGCATACGAGTAACTCATCATGTCAGAACACCAGTATCTGTGTCAGATCATGAGTAGAGTCAGAGATACCTCGCTTTCTACACTCGTCAACAACTGATCTTCCAGCAGCTTTCAAGATGGCGCCAGAAACACCTGCACAAAGGAAACAAGACTGAACACCTGACACTCTGGTGTGGTGTGAGCATCACTGCAGGTGTACTGAAGAACTCCAGTGTTCACAGTATGGCAGCTGGTGTAGCTCAGCATGTACGCTAGTGTTGTGAAGATGCGACTGATTACTGATGCTTCAGTGCGGAGACACTCACCCGTGTTCAGATCTAAACTCTTGTTGGTCGAGTTCACGATAACATCCGCCACCTCTTTGGTGATGTCGCCCTTCTTGAGGAGGATCGGCACGCCGTTGATCAGCACTGATGATGTACCCAATCATGCCAAGACAAAAGCACACACTGGTTATTGACTGCTTCAGTCTAGAACTCATGATAGAGTGACACTGACGCATACTGTACCTCTCCTGTCTGATTTGTGTTTCTGCTTCAGAGGCTGTAGAGGAAATCCCTGAAACACAGATCAGTGATGAAGACTGAGTAAACACTACTGCTGAAACTCTAACTATATTTGATCATGCTGATGAGTCTGACTAATGATGTCACTGTGTTTTAGAGCTGATTAACTCTCATGCTGGATGCAGAATGAATCACTGATCTTCCTCATGTTTGTTACTGTGAAGACGCTTTGACTCTTGTGTTGGATAAAGCTAATGGTTTGTTTCCACTGCGTGCTAAGCTTCAGTTCAGTTCAGTATGGTGTGCAGCTATTTCACTATCCACTGTCAGAAGTTCTGAATGTTCCAGAATGGTGCTGTACCCCTTTTTTGGAGCCCTATGTAAAGGTATCTAGCAGAACAGTACAGTACAGCACTAAAGGGCGAAGCTAGACTTAGACTGGCTTACAGTGAATCATCACTTGCACTGCTACAATAACGCAGCCGACGAACGAGAGTAATAAGACAGTGGCAGGATGCAGTAATAAACCATGGGTGACCTATATCGTGTTGTCTTCTGACAAACAGAGAAGAGCTGGATCGGCTGTGTCCACCAGTGTTGTTTAAGTCTCGTTGATGATGATATAACAGTGATATAATGAAATAATGAGTGTGTGTGATATGTGAACAGCCCCTATGGTTATCTTTATGCAAGATTGACATTGACTGCAACTTCCCAACTCTGACTGTACTGCTGACAGTGTAAACGCAAGCCTGATCAACGAGACCCGTAACGAACCGAATTGAACTGAGCGGTAACGGTGGAAATGAAGCCATTAGAAAAATAAAGCCGTGTAAAACAGAGCATTCATACCAGCTTCTGGATCAGCATGTTGAACTCCTCCACCGTCTTCTGGTCTGGAGCCACTATAGTGACATTTCTAAGGTATTTCGGTGAACCCTGAGAGAACCGCAGAACCGCAGCTCGGATCGCCATGCAGCTTTCTGTGACAGAAAACCCAAAGTTTCCACAGCCAACCGGCGGAAGAGCGATGGAGGAGCAGGAGTGTTCCTCTGCTCTCCGCAGACTGTTGCAGAGGGCGGACTGAAGGCACTGAGAGTCCCAAGGCTGACCCTTCTGTCGCAGAACAGCCAACAGCAGCAACCTGGTGCCGAGTCTCCCAGCGGAGCCGAGCAGCACGTCTCCAGGCTGAGGACTTATCTGAGTTCCACAGGTGTCTGCGATGGATTCGCCCCCGAAGCGGAGAACAGCCTGAGCGACGGGGTCACTGAAACCCAGCTTGCTGTCCAGCGGGCAGAGTAAGGCATCGGTCACGAGATGGTGCAGGGCTCCTTCGGTGACGCTCAGACTCATGTGTTTGCCTATTCTGTGCGTGAAGCTCAGTGGCGGGGCTGGAGCCGCTGGGGGTTTCTGTGATAAGAACAGCCCACAGCGCTTTCCCTGTGCCCTCGTCCTCACAGCGGCCTGGTGCTTTTCCAGAATCTTCGCTTCTCCTGCTCTGCCATACTCGTGTTTCTCCACAATAATGGCCAACAGCTGCTTCTGCACGACTTTGACAGCCTCCTGGATGTGCTGTTTCTCCGCCATCACCGTCAGCCAAGGACCATCTGGTGTTCTGTGGACGTGGATTGTGGCGCTGAGTCTCTGGAGCTCCGGAAGTTCAGACAGATGCAGACAGGACTCCACAAACTCAGCCTCTCGCTCAGATCTCAGCGGGGCGCTCTCGGCTGCCGGCTGCCGCTGCTCCAGATAGCGCTTCACCTTTCCTGCAGCCTCAGCGACGGCACTGGAGAATCCACAGATGGTGATCTGTGTGCCTGTGGTCGTGATGCTGACGCTGGGAGAGCTCTCCTGCTGTAGACTCCTGAGGAAGCGTGTCCATTTCTCATCACACTGACCTGAGGGCAGCTGGATAACCTGCTCCTCCAGAATCTGTCTGATTCTGTCCTCTGCTGCCTGAAGGTGCTTCTTCTCCAGCACGAGCCCCAGGCCGTCCTTGCACTCCAGCAGTCGGGCCGGGGTGTGTTTGGGCAGGAGCTCTCGCTCCAGCTGCTGGAGCTCCACAGACAGTGTGAAGTGTTGGAGAGCAGCAGAAAGCACGATCCGGTGCGTGATGAAACTTTGCTGAGCCTGTCCGATGAGCGCCTGTGCTGAATCCACGCTCTCCTTCAGTCCTCGGAGGGAAACTGTCTGCTGCTTCTCGTCATAGGACAGATCCATCTGTGCCAGATCTGCCTGCAGGTGCTCACAAATGAGCTCAAATGTCTCTCTGTTGTCCAGCTGAATCTGCACCGTGTTCCTCTCCTGCTCCAGTTCTGTGGCGGCATTCTCCACCAGCACCTGGATCTGCCCTGACAGGATCCTGACCTGGTCTTTTTCTCCAGCGATGGTGACTGCAGAGCGGTTTTCACTGTACGAGATCGCCGTATCGGCTGTGATGCAGCGGCGGCAGGCGTCCTCCGCTCTCCTCCAGACCTCCATCTCCACGCTCAGCTCCGCAGTGTCAAAGCGACTTAGGATGGCCTCTATTGCCCTGGAGGTTCGGGTCTCCCAGTAGGGGACGATGTGCAGAGCCTCCAGCGTGTTTATGCTGATGTTCATCTCCAGAGTTATCTCTCCAGCCGCCGCTCTGCTGTCTATCAGCACCTTAGCGTGTAGCCGCTCGGCTTCGCTCTCCAGCTGTTTGCGATTGTGCTCGTCGCTCTCCCAGAAGCGCAGCAGGTCGTCGCTGACAGGAATCTTCAGCTTCGTGCTGATCTCTGTCAGATTGGGTTTTTCTCCAGTTAAAGCCTTTTGCAGACTCGAGTAAAACAGAGAAGCCTGAACATATGTACCGCAAACACTGTGCTTCTGTTCCACCACTGCATACGCGTCTGAAAAATAGGGGAGTCAGTGATGCAGACAGGTATCTTCATATGCAGAGCAGTCATCAGTCAGATGCTGATTCAGTTCAAAACTAGATAATCAAGGAGTTTAGTGCCATCAGTGTTATTACTGAACATTAAACGCCTTTTAGAGTTCATTTACACCAAGCCACAGATGACAGTGGGAATGAGGGGATGCATTACAGGCTCATTTCACCTAAAACTGAACATTCTGTCATTCATTCATTTTCTTTTCAGCTTAGTCCCTTTATTAATCTGGGGTCGCCACAGCGGAATGAACCGCCAACTTATCCAGCATGTTTCACACAGCGGATGCTCTTCCAGCTGCAACCCATCTCTGGAAAACATCCATACACACTCATTCACACACATACACTACGGACAATTTAGCTTACCCAATTCACCTGTACCACATGTGTTTGGACTCTGGAGGAAACCGGAGCACCCGGAGGAAACCCACACCAACACAGGGAGAACACACAGACTCCACACAGAAACACCAACTCAACCAGCAATCTTCTTGCTGTGAGGCGAACATGCTACCCACTACGCCACCGTGGCGCCCCTCCAAAACTGAACATTCTGTCATTAATGACTCCAAGCTCCAACATCAGAGCTGAGCACTGATGACACACATGGAGTCCTGCAGCTAGACTGAGCTGAACTGAATCAACACTGGACTGAATAGTCAGAGTGTAATGAAGGTGTGATTATAGCCTACCGTCTGCGTTAGTGAAGGTGAGGACGGCGCTGTTCCTCCTGTTGATCCAGATGAAGGCTTGTGTTTCTCCTCCGCCACTCCTGGTCTTGTTGTTGAAGTAAAGTGTGAGAATGTCTTCGCTGAGTGGCTCCAGATCTCCATAAAGCAGGACCGACTCTGTCCGCTCCATCCGCGTCACACCAATGTCTCGACCCTGCAGCTTCTTCGATGTGCATTTCTTCATGAATGAGTTTACGTCTGTCCGTGAAACAGAGAGATTAACGTGTTCATTGTTCACAATCGCCAAACTGTCATTATTTACTCGCAGGTTCCAAACCGGTGTGAGTTTCTGTCTTCTGTTGAACACAGGGAGATATTCTGAGGTCGGTTGCATCTTTTTTCCAGCATTCTTCAGAATATCTTCCTTTGTGTTCAACAGAAACAAGAAAATCAGGTTAGAATCACTTGAGGGCGAGTAAATTAGGAAATCCTCATCTTTTGATGAACTGTGCCTTCAATGTCCACAGTTGATCAGACTCTTAAAGGTGCTGTATGCCAGTCTCTGACGCTTCTAAAGCATAGAAACACCATCATGTGTCTGCAGATATTCAGAAACATGCTCAGTGGACATTCTTATTTATCTGAGAAACAATGCTGTCTTTGTTTTGGTCTCTAAACCGCCTAATGCAAGTTTAGCCAATTATATTCCAGCACCGGGTTGCCAGATGGTGGAAAACAGCGTATTTCATTCAGTCAGTCAGGAAGGCTCTCAGAGCATGTGTCTGTGACTGAAATGCGACCTCTGGTGGACAGTAGCAGACTCTGAAGTGAGATGCAGATTCAGAGTTCCACATGAGGTTATTAATTAGCAAATGATATAAATATTACAAGCATAAAAATTAGGTGAGCAGGTTACACTTTAACCCCGTGTCCTAACAACACGCTACATGACAAGATACGCAGTAATGAGCAGTTTAGCCGTTTGCACCAGACGAAACACGACAGAAGTGTAAATGCAGCCATTCAGAAGCACAGAATAGTGCACTCACTGCACTCCAGCGCAATGGTTTATAATCTAATTAATACACATTAAACCTATTTAACATGATTAAATGCAGATGCTGATTCACTGATGTGTGTTGGTTTGCACTGAGTCACAGTCCTGAAGCTCAATCTTTATTGGTTTATTGTATTAACCAATAAAGATATTGGTTTATTGTATTCTCCAGATCTGAGGTGAACTATCTGCTGCTGCTGTCAGTATATGGTAATAAATGTCAGTATATGGTAATAAATGTCATGTGAAACAGCATTCAGACTCACATTATCAGCATTAACACTGAATAAAGCACATGAGTTGTACCTGAGCTGATCACTGTCAGTGTTCTGTTGTTCAGCTGTTAGAAACAGAAGCCACTTCTAATATATCAGCTCCAGGTGTTGGTTAGGACAAAACTCCTTTACTATGGAGAATATTCCCACTATCGGGTGCTGCTGCTTTTATTTAGAGCACGGTTTAAATCAGCCTTGAATTAGCATTTAGGCTCGATCATCAGGCACACTGCTGTTGGTGTATTCAATCTGGTAACCTGCTCCTGCATCTCTTTTGATCCAGGAGTGCAATACCTAGTTCAACCACTATGTGTCAAACTGACACACGGCACTTTTGAAGCAAGCGTTTCAGTCATGTTTTGCAATTATTATGCATTAGATTAGTGTGTTGGCAGATTCAGAAAATAAAATTATTAAGTTTATAAACATGGAAAACAACGACAGATAGCGAGTAGTGAGAAAAGCAGCATCCCAGAACAGGAGGTCGAGAGCTGAAGAGACGGCGGACAGCCAGCTCTCTCTCTAGAACCCACCAATGTCCTGTCTGAAGCTGACCACGACCCGGCCCTCATCCAGCGGCTCCCAGCAGTGCGTGGTGGTTCTGCTGCAGCTGCCGATGAACACTGAGATCAGGTCACATTCGGTGGTGCCGTCAAACCCGGTCAGGATGAAGCGGCGTGGGTCCCAGGCCTCGGCCTGGTTGGATACGGTGTGCACGGCTACAGATAGACCAAACTCGTGCTCGTCCCGAGACACAATCTCCTCCAGATCTGACAACAGGTTAATGATCTGATTAAGCTGGATCATTGATTTCCTCTGTTCATGCTAATGATGGTTTCATTGAAGCTGAGTTTATAGGAAATATGACAGTTTTCTGAACCACGCTGTAGTACTATATACAGTATAGTATGTGCAACATTGAGTTAATGAACACTCCAGCATACTGTATTATTAACTATAGTCAACTGATAAACTGTGATGTATGTTAGGATATAGCAGATCCAGTAGGGTGTTCTCTGAAAGTAAAGCCTGACAGGTTCATCAGCAGCTGATGTGAAGCGCAGCACTGCAGTAGGAGACTGAAGCCTTTATTCTGAGAGAACCACCATCCTGATGGGCTTTATCCTGATTATTACACAGAGACTGACCACTGAACATCAACATCACACACTAAACACTGTTCACAGCTGCTGTAGTTTTTTAACTCTTTAATAAAACACAACTTGCTGACAGAAACTAGCAGAATTCTCTGTGTACGAATGTGTGCAGCCATTTAATTCTTTTTGGCTCACTTCCATTCATTTTTAGACATTAAAAACAGCTCGTTCTGCTGATTAATGTTGCACACTGATATTTTCTCATTATATTATTCTGCTTGGTCTGTGTAGTCATGCAAACACTTGTTTGCAGATCGAGTCACACTCACACACTACGGCCAGTTTAGTTCATCAGTTCCCCTATGGCACATGTGTTTGGACTGTGGGGGAAACCGGAGCACCCGGAGGAAACCCACAACAAACACGGGGAGAACATGCAGACTCCACACAGAAACACCAACTGACCCAGCCGAGATGCGAACTAGCGACCTTCTTACTGTGAGACGACAGTGCTAACCACTGAGCCGCGGTTATGATAGAATTTCGGTTTTGAAATATGTATGTTTGTTTACATATGACTCAGCGGTTGGGTTAAACACATATTTTGTCAAGCTCTGGTTAAGCATTTTGAATCTACTCTGATAAAGATTTAAAGCTATTCGGCGTTGTAAATGGTGCATTCTGTCTTTTTAAAATGGCGACACAAAAAAACGAAACATTTTCACTTTCGTTTCTTAAGGGAACGTCACATCATGAGTTCAGTAAAAAACATCCGTCACAAATACTCCAACCAAAGCAGAGAAGAGTCTAAACAGCTGCAGGATTATTAAAGGACATGCGGAGTTACATTTTATAAGGGTGATTTTACCTGAAGCAGCATAAACACTGGACACAGAGAAGACAGAATAAGAGACGTACCTAGGTAACCTCTTCTTCTTGTGGTTGTGTGGCGAGTTGCAGAGAGCGGCGTAATACCGCCACCTGCTGTACTGAAGTGAGTAAAATAATAACATTTTTTTTCAGTTTGGTAAAATCAGTTTCATAGACCTCAATTTAGATTTTTAGAAAATAAAATGACTGCTTTCACATATATGCTCTAATCTTTCTTTATGAAATCTAGCACTGCTTGTATTATATTCATTATGTATGAGGGTCTTTTCTGATGAGAACAGCACAGGCATTGAGAGGTTCAGGAGCTTTCCTGTTGTGTCGCTGCACTAATAATAATCTCGTGTGTAACTGTAGATGGAAGCATTGTGTCTCAGAGTCATGTTCAGGTGTATGAGGATCCTACAAAACAGCAGGAAACACTCAGAAACACTGTGCAGAAACACAGCAAAGTCTCTGCAGTCAAATGTTGTGTAGAAACAGATGCTGATGCTCTGATTAAACTCAGTGATGCGCTCGTTCCCGATGCTGATCCTCCTGGAGACGCAGTGCAGATGTTTAAAGCCATGCTAAAAGCCTCAGTTCTTCACCTTAACAGTTCGTCCTGTTCGCCAGCAGATTAAGACACGTGGAGAACACCACAAACTCCAAAAACACACCTTATTATAATGGCCTGCACTTTATTTCAGATACATTCACTTGTCTGGTCATGATCAGGATGGGTTTGGGAAATATTTAAACACCAGTATATTACACTGATAGTCCACAAAGAATAAAACAAATAAATAAAAGGAAGTCTGTGGAATATGAACATCATGACTAATTCTCAACCTTCCCTCTGATTAAACTAAAGAGGAATTAACGTTAGTCTTGACCAAACTCAAAGCCCTGCCCTGATTCAGCTGTGGAGAAAACAAAGTCAGGAGTAAAGACTGAGGTGAAGGAAAGTGTCGTTTTTGCACATCAAACATCACAGAAAGAAGAACAATCTTTAAATCCATCCTCACATCACTGTATTTGCTCTGTCAGACACTGGCTGATGTTTCTCATGAATATATCATTTCCCTGAGGACTAAAATGAACTCCATCACACAGAAAAAGAGCTGATGATGGAGAAATAACAGGAACACACACCAACTATCCTGGAGATCTTCATCTGTTGTGTTATTAAAGGGACAGTTCACCCAGAAATAAAGATTCGAACATAATTTCTCACCCTTGACTCCCCATTTTTCACCCTTGAGTTGTTGAACTCAAAAGAAGATGTTTTGAAGAATGTTGTAAACCGGTCACCATTGAGTTTTGCAGTAGGAAAAACAAATAACATGTAAGCCGATGTTTAGAGGTTATGAAGACTAGATAATATGATTTTCTAGAGCAGATATGTCCTGTTGACCTCAGATGAAGTAGAGAATCTGTAATTACAGCACTGCAGTAACAATAGTGCTGTGTTCTGCTCTGCTAGTCTAGACGCCTACTGAGTGCCCTTGATGTAAAGTCTGTTTGCTCATATCATTCTCTAATGAAAACTGAAATCATCATGAATCATATGATTGACAGAAATGTCCATCTTATGAATGTTCTCCTGATCACTGTGGATGTGGATTCCACTCCTTCTGTCATTTTTGCATCTAAACTGAGAAATATCATGATTTTATTCATGAAGCATCATAGAATACTCAAATTACTGTAGAGCATTTCAATCATATTCTGTTAATAAATTATCTAGATTAACATTGCTTTCTAGAAGTAGACTTTGTGTTCATTTACAGCACAAATGTAAATGTTGCTCGTGTAACATTTAATCTCTACCCACAGCTGTGACCCGCTCTAATTGAGATTATTATTTGATTAATAGAACTGCACATTTCCTGTTTATTTGTGGAGCATGCATAATTATCATGTAAATACAATTACATGATGATTATGTGCTGTAATGTGTCGGGTCGGCAACAGTTGAGGACCCAAATGCAGTTTATTAAGAGATTCGTAAGACAGGCAAAGGTTAAAACTAAGGACAATAGCATTCAGGTAATCCAAAGGATGGTCAGAAAAACATGCAAATGGTTGGGACAGGTGGCAAAACAACAAACTAAACAAATCAAAGGTATAAACCTGACAAGACACAGAAAATCTTCGGTATGCTCACTTACAGATCACAAGCCTCAGCAATGTGTGAATGTAGTGCGGTTCTGTGGAAGAATTGTAGTCTGGGTGATAGTGAATGTTTTCCAGTGATCTGCAAAGGCTAGATCGATGGCAATCGTGACATACGTGCTCCCTAGTAGAACATGTGTGACATGCGTGTTCCCTATCTCCATTTTGCTTATCTTCATTTATTTACTTTGATATATATATAATTCTCTCTATGCCAATTGTATTTGACCACATCACCAACTATTTTCACTTGTTCAGCCAAATGCTTAAAGTGATTTTTTAAAATAAATTTATTTATTTATTGCTATCCATATGCCTGATCAAAACACTCTGTAGTCTTGATGGAGCAGCACAAACCCCTACAGTAAGGAATGATTGTGGCCTTCTCTCCTGTAGACGCACTCGCTCTCAGCCAGATAGTGACACACGTCTGGATCCGTTACTGCAGATAAACCTTCTGACTCAAAAGATCGCACTCTAGTGTTAGTTTTAGTAAATATATTTTTACAGATGAAGCGATGAAGTAAACTAAGCCTAAAGCATGACCTGTTCTGGATTAGCTCATATGTAGAGATAAACTGCTATAATCAACCAGAGCTTTGTCAATTTATTGTAACCTGTCAGTTTCTAAAAAACCTAAAGCTGATGTTATCTGCTTATGTATCATTAAACTTTCTGTAATTAACATGTTTTATATAGTGCAATATACATTCTTTGTTCATGAAATGTGCCATTTAGGTTTTTTTCCTCTAATTTATTTACATAACATGAAATGATATCTAGGGCGCCATGTTCGCCTCACAGCAAGAAGGTCGCTGGTTCGATCCCCGGCTGGCCCAGTTGGCATTTCTGTGTGGAGTTTGCATGTTCTCCCCGTGGTTGCGTGGGTTTCCTCCGGGTGCTCCGGTTTCCCCCACAGTCCAAAGACATGCTATACAGGTGAATTGAGTAAGCTAAATTGTCCTTAGTGTGTGTGAATGAGAATGTATGGATGTGTTTCCCAGAGATGGTTTGTGGCTGGAAGGGCATCCGCTGCTTAAAACAAATGCCGGATAAGTTGGCGGTTCATTCCGCTGTGGCGACCCCGGATTAATAAAGGGACTAAGCCGAAAAGAAAATGAATGAATGAATGAATGAAATGATATCTATTTACATAACAGCATGTTTTATCATAACATGTGCAAACATTGTGTAAATAAGAGAAAAAGAGCACAAAATAAAAAAGGTGCTCAATTCCAGCAAATACCAGAGAATACAGTCTGAATTTGAGCTTTGCATTTAACACATTATTTAAACATAAACATACATTTTTACACTCCTGCAGAGTATTATGGGTAAATCTCTCGTCAGTCTCTCAGTCTTCAGCACAGTTTCACTGATGATTCATTAAAATAAACCCTAAACCCAGGATAGAGCGGCTCAGTGAATGTGGTCTGGACTGAGTGGATGAGGCTCATTGTGTCTCTATAGATGTTGTAGAAGATCAGAGTTCCTGCACTGTGATCCACAAACACTCCTATTCTCCTGCTGATTCGCTCTACTGGGAGAATGGTCTCTCTGTTATTGTGTTTTAATGACAAGCTGGAGGGAGAACAGAGCAAACACCAGGACTGAGCATTATATCCAAACCAACACTCTTTGCCGTATCCCTTCCTCCTGATGCTCTTATATGACACTGATATATCCACACCATCTCCACTCCAGTCAATCTCCCAGTAACAGCGTCCACACACACTCTCTCTGCACAACACCTGGGCGTAATAATCAAATCTGTCTGGATGATCAGGATACGACTGATTCTCCGACACACGCTTCACCTCTCTGTTCTCCTTAGACAGACTGAGTTGAGTGTGTGCTGTGTTTGGATCCAGTGTGAGGAAAAAGGGATCTGAACACAAGAAAAACATTTATAACACAACAACAACACATTAATATCTGTATCTGTGTGTGTTTGTGTGTGTAAATTTACATTTGCGTGGTCCTGCTGTAATCCTCTTCTCTCCTCCATGATCCAGACTGTAAACACACAGATTCACATACAGTCAGTAGTTTGTATTTTAATTTTTTTTGGATAGTCACTTTTATAAACAGTAAACGTTTGTTTTGTTTATTATTTGCCTTTTTATTTTTGGAGCTCATCCTAGGTGGAGATATTAATCTTTGTCAGGGCTAGGTTTAATGCCTCCCCGAGCCTGGTACACCTCTGAAGACTAGATAGGTATTAGCTAGGTTGTTTTTTCTTAGATAGAAGCTGGAGTTTGTGGTTTTGTGCGCTTCTCTCTTTCTCGCATACCTAGTGTCTGATTTGTGGTAAGTCTTTGAAGTCTTTTGTGAATGGGTAGATTAGATAATGTTGGATTGTAGTTCATTTCGAAGCAGTGGCTTATGGGTAGTTTTCAAATAGACATCAGTTTCCTGGGTGAGTACTGGTTTGTTTGTTTGTGT
>CAIGQQ010010456.1:1579-18060 GCA_903798035.1 Danio albolineatus
ATAGATAGATAGATAGATAGATAGATAGATAGATAGATAGATAGATACAGATAGATACATAGATAGATAAACAGATACTCAGAATATTTACGTGTATATATACACATATGACGATATACAGATAGAAATAAACATGCATAAAGTCATATACAATTTTCACAGTATAGACATCAAAGCTAAGAAAATGCAAAAAAGCACACGATCATGTTCATCTTTGACCCAACATTGGGTTAAAGCATCCCAGCATTTTTAAAAATTGAGTAATTATTTATTATTAATACATTTTAAAATATAACATAATACTAATTTAAAACAGATAGAATCTCGAAGCTAGTAAAATACAAATGAAACTGAGGATTACGTATTTAAAGTCTAAATCAGGTTCAGTTTAAAGGGATAGTTCAACCAAAAGGGAACATTTACTCACTATTAATCTAACTCAAGCGTTTCCAAACCTTTATGAGCTTCTTTATTCTGTTTAAGAATGCTAAAAACATGTAAGCGTTCACTTCCATAGTAGGAAAAACAGACATTGTGGAAGTCAATGGTTACAGGTTTTCGGCATTTTTCAAAATATCTTCTTTTGTATTCAAAAGAAGAAAGACAAATATGTTTGAAACTAGCAAAATGTGAGTAAATGAATTTTTCTTTTTATGTGAACTACCCCTTTAAGGGCTTGCGATATCGCTAATGCTCTAATTGTTTCACAGATGTAAGCGCAGCTGATAATAATGAAATGTGCTCACTGCAGCTTATCTGCGCTTTTACAGATTGAGATATTTGTTGCTGGCGCATTGCCATTTCAGAGGATGGTTTTATTGCTCAGAGGTTTCTCGTCATAGCTCTGCAGACTGTTGAGTTTGCAAACCTGTGGTAATGAAGAGTCAAGAGTTGTTAATGTGGATTATCAAACTCAGATTAGGGCTGCACAATATATGGTTTCAGCATCGATATCGCTATAAGTAAAGTGTTTTGGAGTGTTTTCTCAACACATAGAGTGTGGTTTGGCTTAGCTCTGTGATATTCCCACAGGAGAGCTGCTTCGTTTGCCTTTTAATAAATGTCTCCTGTGTGAGATGTGGTGTGGAGATCGATGTGTCTTGTGGAGAAAGCAGGTTCAAGGCAGTGTTGGGGATTATTGATGTTCCTTATCCGCTGTCCACTGCAGAATAACAGCAGAAATCTGTTTCTTTGCTGACTTTGCTCTGTCCTGCTGCAAAGAATAGGCTAAGGCCCCGTTTACACTAGTGAGTTTTTGTTTTAAAACGTATAAGTTTTGCTATGGTTACGCCATCCGTCCACACTACGCCGGAGTTTTTGAGCCCCGAAAACGGAGCGTTTTGGAAGCACTGGAGAGGCCGTTTTCATTCTAAAACGCTGCTGCTCCGTCTCAGTGTGGATGGGGGAAACTGAGACGATTGAAGACGGAGGCGTGGCTGCTGAGATTCGCTATTCGATTGGGGCTTTTGGGTCATTGCGTATCCTTCCCTTATTCATCAAGCCCCTATCACATGACTATAACGCCACCAGAAGACGGCAGACCAGCCTTCACTGTAAACAACAACATGGACACAGAAATGGGAGCGTTGTTTGCACTATTGCAGTTAAACTCTGTCTTTTTACTACAACAGCTGCATATATTCGCAAGAGGCAAGCTATTGTTCGAGCACTCGCTAATCGCTCGCGTTTCAAGCGGCGTAAGCCCTATTTAGAACGCAGAGCGAGACACATGCTTCCTGTTTATACTTGAACGTGCATGCCCAGAGTGCGCGAATGGTCACGTGATATACGTTTCTGGTGGAGTAGTGTGGACTGCTGCTCCGTCTCAGTGTGGATGGGGGAAACGGAGACATCTGAAAACGGAGGCGTGGCTGCTGGACACAGAAATAGGAGCGTTGGGAGAACCAATGTCTGTTTTAGGCGCTATTGTGCAGTTAAACTCTGCTTTTATTACTACAACAGCTGCATATATTCGCAAGAGGCAAGCTACTGTTCCAGCACTCGCTAATCGCTCGCGTTTCCAGCCGCTTAAGCCCCATTTAGAATGCCGGTTTTGGGTTACACCGGGAAGAACCAGTGAGACACATGCTTCCTGTTTACACTTGAACTCGTATGCCCAGAGTGCTCGAATGGTCACGTGATATACATTTCGCTGGAGTAGTGTGGACGGAGATGTGTTCAGAAATGCTGGGTGAGACACTAGTGTGGACGCGGATTGTTTTCATGCCAAAACACTGTTTTAAAGCTAAAACGCACTAGTGTAAACGGGGCCTAAGATTAAAGTCTACACGAAATCAAAACTTACAGTGGAAAAACAAAAGGCAAAAAATAATATAAACAAGTGAAGAACAGGGTGAGAATGTGGTGAAATCTGAAAACATGGTAAAAATCAGGCGAAGGCTTTTCTTTTTTTGGATTGCTTTTTAAAACTGTCGGTTGGGTTTAAGGAAGGGGGTGGCCAGGTCAATCAGTGCTTTTCAAAACATTATTGGTTGAGTTTAGGGAAGGAGGGTGGGTCAGTCGAGTCAGTCAGTCGACAGCGTCCTCTGGTGGATTTACGAATGAACAGCAGGTGCGAATGGCACTCGAGAGATATTTGAGATCTCAAAAAGTATACACAGCGGCCTCTGGTGGATTCGAGAATACAAAAACTACAAAAAAAACGTAGCTCCTGGGTCGTATTTGGTGCTCTCCAGAAATGTATATAGAGGTACAATTTCAGAATGAGCCTGGGCTGGGAAAATCTAATCCTGTCTGAATGCAAATGTCTGTGATTGCAGATGTCTTTTTCCTAAAACACGTTTTTTTGATGGATGTGAACTACTGTCTCAGGTCTCTGCATTCTGCACACCAATAATGGACGTAGAAGTGTGGAGAAATTTTTTAAAAAGAGTAAAATCATGGAAGTTGTTAAGGGTTAAAGGTTAAATTGCCTGGACCGTACCCAAGTTCAGTTGTCTCCCTTACCACCTTCTCTGTTGGTTTGTGTTCACGCCGTCTTTTTTCCCTCTGAACCCCGGTTCGCTTGCATCATCGAGTTGCTGTTGTGTGTATGGCTGTTGCTAGGTGACGGACACGAAAACAAAGTGCCAAAATGGAGACGTATGCATATCACAGTTATTATGCTTTAACTGATTGTTTGGCTTTTGTTACCAAAACCAAAATACAGAGAGCCACTTGCATCTCTCTGCCACAAAAAAAAAACATTAAAAACGTTCAGAACATCACGTGATGTCTGCAGAAGTTGTTTTTGGTGGAGAAAAGCTGACATTATTACTGTTTGCACTGGGTCAGTCCCACTTCTCACCAACGCTATGAAAACAATAGTTTGTTGTACAGCTCACGGTTCACTTTCGTTATTTGGTACGATTGCATTCATATCAGAGGCAGACCAGACCAGAGTTCACACGAACCGTACCCCAGACGGGCTCGGGTACGGTTCATGGGTGCACACCCAAGTTCAGAAGACACGTTCACACTAGCTAAACATACCGTACTCTGATGTCAAACGAACCTGGATGCAGACCAAAAGCTCTAGTGTGAAAGCATCCTAAGACTAGCTACTGTAATATCAGTGCCTCTTTCATTTCTGCAGTCATTTGCATAATGTGAATTTTATGTAATTTATAACGTATTTATTCCAGTGGGTTTATATTATTATAAGAATTTCTATAAACCCATCATGTTAAAGAATGTAAATGTATGCTATGTTGCTTTATTATTTTTTTAATAACCTTTCTAAAGTATTTAAACACTTTTGATTTAACACAAGTTACTTTAAATGACTATATGGAAAATATGCATCCTGAAGACATGGTCATTACCTGTGGAATAAACACAGAAATGTTAATCCCGTTCGAATCCATACATCAAATGATTGATGTTACCTGAAAGAATTGTGAATCAAAAGCAAATATTAAGCTTCTGATGGTAAACATTTATTCATTATTTTTTTATAATGACACTTGAAATAAACAGTCTGCAGAAACACTTTGATTGACATTCTCCATTTATAAGTGTCATCAGAGGGGGAAAGCCCCGCCCACTAGTGACCATCTCTCCATCATTAGCATAGGACTTTAGTCTTGTTTTTGAATCTGCCACTATGCTGACACACAGGCATTTGTAGCTCCGCCTTCTTTTGAAAAGAGCACAACCTCATTTGAATTTAAAGTGACAGTCACCAAAACACCACAGCCTGACAGGGTCAGTTTCAGAGAGTTATAAAACATTATTTGTGTGGTATTTTAACCTGAAACTTCTCTCACACACACACTCTCTCTAGGGACATCAGAGACTTATTTTACATCTTGTAAAAAGAGGCATAATAGGTGCCCTTTAAATGACGTTTAGAAAACGGGTCCCATCCGAATAGGGCTTTAGTCTTTGTTCATGTTATGGAGAAATTCAAAATAACCTAAGATGATCAAACTACAATACTGTGTAAAATCTAAAATATTAGGGTCAAAAAGAATATAAAGACTTGCTCTGCCAATTTGTAGAAAGCAAAAATAAATAAATAAATGAATGAATGAATGAATGAATGAATGAACGAACAAATGAATGAATGAATGAAAGAATGAACAAATGGATGAATGAATGAATGAACGAATGAATGAATGAATGAATGAACGAACGAAAGAATGAATGAATGAACGAATGAACAAATGAATGAATAAATGAATGAACGAATGAACGAATGAATGAATGAATGAATGAATGAACGAACGAACAAAGTATCTTGGAGTCTTTATGGGGTCTTAGGGTCAGAAAGGTTAAAATGGCTGTACTGAAATAACCCTGACATTCATCCCACATTTGCAGCCTTCAGTGTGTTTATGTAAGAACAAACAGCTCTGCAGATTGTCCGGTCGATTACATAAGGCATGTGTAGAGCTCGCTGTACGCTCTCGTCTGACTGTCCTCTTTGTGTTTCCCATAGGTGACCGTAATCGCACACCATCATCCACACAGGTGAGTGATGTACAGTAATCCCTCATGTCAGCATCTGTGAATAAGCACAAAGGGCTGCACGATACTGGAAAAAACTGACATTTTCTGCGATATATATTGTGATATAAATACAGTTTCTCTTGAATAGCTCTTTTTGACCAGCTTCACTAGTTTATACTTTAGATATCCTGACACCTATAACTTCTAATACACTTTTGTGATTTCATGGGGATCTAAAGGAGGATCTAAAGGATTATGCAGAAATCACTTTCATAAAGGGTCTAAACACAGTTGTGTGGCAGCAGTGTGTGAATATAACCAGCTTCTACTGATAAAAAATGATTGATTTTGTTGTTTATAATCACACATGATAGAAACTGTAACACGATGGTGACATTGACAACAGAGGTGAGGATCTAGTCGCAGATTTAATTAGGAAAGTCAGTAAAGCATTGGTCAATGGGGACAAACAAATATGTACAGGAATCCAGAATCATAATCAAGAACAGGCAAGGATTCAAAAGGCTGGCGGCAGGCAAGGATAAACAAACAAACAAGGCTAGGATCAAAAGACAGGAACAAAGGAAACGCATAAGGTCACATACAGATAACAATACTCAGCAATGACTGTGTACGAGTGTGCTGTTTATAAAGTGTGTGTAATCCGTCTTTGACAGTCCTCCGGTGGTGTGTGGGCAATCAATCGTGATATGGAGCAGGAGTGTGTGTGTGTGCTGCATGACTGGAATTGTAGTCCGTTTACAAGCAGATCTGTAGTTCATGAGATGAGTGTGTGTGTGTGTGTGTGTGTGTCAACGATCTCTGGCTGTTATTCGCTGGTGATCATGACAAGAAACAGTCTGTAGAAACACTTTGATTGTCATTCTCCCTTTATACGTGTCATCAGAGGGGGAAAGCCCCGCCCACTGGTGATCATCTCTCCCTCATTTGCATATTACATTAGTCTTGTTTTTGAATCTGCCACTATGCTGACACATAGGCACTTGTAGCTCCGCCCTCTTTTGAAAAGAGCATCTCATTTGAATTTAAAGCGACAATCACCAAAGCACCACAATTAGTATCAAAGCATAGAAGGGTCAGTTTCAGAGAGTTAGAAAACATTATTTGTGTGGTATTTGAGCTAAAACTTCAGACACACACATACTCTAGAGCAGGGGTGCCCAAACTTTTTCTTATGAAGGGGCAAAAACCAAACTTGATTGAGGCTGGTGGGCCGAAGGTAAATACAGTTACCATAGGTAATTTGCTGATTTATTTAATAATTATTAAAAATGACTAGAAAACGCTGCTATATATTAACTAATGCAGTTGTTTGTTTTTACATAATATAATGAACTTATTACAGTAAAAACAAAAGAATCTAATTTATAACAGAGTTACACCATTTTTTGCCGTGACTTGTTTGCCGATGTTTTCTTCATAGTCCTCTAATCGTCGAGTTTAATTTAATTTCATTTACAACATTTCATTGAAACATTTAATATCAGTTCGCTTTTTTTTTAGCTCAGAAATAAAACAAACAAAAAAGGTTACGTCAAATTAGAAAATGAAGATCTCTGTGTTAACCGCGTTCGCCCTAATCCTCTCCATCATACTCACTCTCCTCTCAAATGGGATTGTGTGTCACGATACAGAGAGACCCAAGTGCGAGAGTACAAATAACAGAAGTTTAATGTCAATGGTGGATGTCAACAAGGTTCAAAATTACAGAGTTCGTGAATGCGGTGGTGAAGAACACAGGAGTCTCCTCTCGTGGAAACGATGCAGATAACCAGGAAGCGGCAGACACAAACGAAACTTATCCTTGATCACGTGAGACAGATCAGGAAGCCGGCAACAGCCACAGAAGATAACTTCCACAACTGAGAGATATAATAGCAACTCACCACCAGCATAACACGCAGAGAGCCTAACAAACACAGATTGTACATATAACGAACTGACGAAACAGAGACGTGAACACAGGACTTAAATAGCGGGGTTAATGACAAACAGCTGTAGTGCTAATCAGCCGATTGGATGATGTTCTCCACGTGACCACACAGCTGACGGGAAAGGTAAACAGACAGATAAACACACTCACGCCAACACAGGTACAGCCACAAGCACACACAGACAAACAGATACTTAAGCTGTGACATTGTGGGCCAAATCAAAGGTTACAATTCAATTCAATTCATCTTTATTTGCATAGCGCTTTTACAATGTAGATTGTGTCAAAGCAGCTTCACATAGAAGGTTATAGTAAATTGAAAGTGTCAGTCCAGTTATTAGTGTTGGAGTTCAGTTCAGTTCAGTTCAGTTAATATCCACTACTTAGAGTCCAAACACTAAAGAGTAATCCATCGGTGCGCAGCTCTAGCTGCAGTCTAGGCGTCGGAGGCTGGCGAACTCGAGGCTAGTCTTGTCCTTGGAGGGTCACAGGAATCAGTCTCAGGCTGTCTACTCCACCAAGCACCAAGCAGCTGCTAAGGATACAGCCTGGTCCAGGATTATGGAACCTTGGGATCCTCTCGTCGTGGTTCTTGGATCACATCAGTGGTGCTGCATAGTCTCTGGAGGCCTCGGGATGAGTATCCCCAGGTGGAGATAGAGAATAAAGTGAATAATTAGTGTAGCTGCTGTTCATAGTGTATATAAACGAGATGCATGGAGCACACTCATGCATCATACCGCTAAGTGATGTATTGAGTGTATGCTTTACTAAAAAGATAGGTCTTTAATCTAGTGTTGAACTGTCAGAGTGAGTCTGAGCCTCGGACATTATCAGGAAGGCTATTCCAGAGTTTAGGAGCCATAAATGAGAAGGCTCGACCCCCTTTAGTGGACTTTGCTATTCTGGGTACTACCAGAAGCCCTGAGTTTTGAGATCTTAAAGAGCGGGTTGGATTGTAGCAAGACAGAATGTTGGTTAGATAAACAGGTTACAATGGTCCGACTTTGACCCGCGGGCCCTACTTTGGGCATCTCTGCTCTAGAGACAGCAGAGACTTTTGTTGATTCCTTCATTAAAGTCTAAGCTAAAACGTCAGGATGATCGAGCTTTCTCTCTAGCTGCTCCCAAACTTTGGGATGATTTTCCACTTACCGTTAGATTGGCACCATCTCTGTTTGTTTTAAATTCGTTCATTCATTTTCCTTTGGCTTAGTCTCTATTTCAGAGGTTGCCACAGCGGAATGAACTGTCATCTATTCCAGTATATGTCATATGCAGTGGATGCCCTTCCAGCTGCAACCCAGTACTGGAAACACCCATGCAAAGTCATTCACACACACATTCATACACTATGGCCAATTTAGTTAATCAATTCACCTATATCGCATGTGTATTGACTGCCGGGGAAATGGGCAGAAAATAAACGGCAGAAAATGGTCAAACTACTTCCTCTACAAACAAGTGTGTTCATGAATATGCAGACAAAGTAGAATAATATAATTAGAAAATATCAGTTTGCAACATGAAGCAGTGGAATGAGCTATTTTTAACATCTTAAAGGCTGATTTATACTTCTGAGTCAAATAAATGTGTATGCCCTGGTACAGCCTGCGCGTGGTCGTCGTGGGCGTCGCTGATGCACACCTCTCAAAAAATGTAACTACACGTCGAAACGATGATGACTAGTGCCAGCTAGTGTTTCGGAAGTGTTATTGCAGAGGAACACAAACTGCGCGCAGAAGTATAAACGCACAACAATGAACATTAGTCTCAGGCCCAATCCCAATTCTATTTTTGTACCCCCACCCCTTCCCCTTCCCCTTGGCCCTTACAACCGAGGGTTAAGGGGAAGGGCTTCAAAAGAATTGGGCCAGCACTTCAACACCTGCACACGTCATCATATGTCATCGTGATCTCTTGCTTCTTATGAGATCAGACGATCACGACTGCTGGAGTTATTCCAGTTGTGTTATTGTTTGGTGTTTATCTTCAGGAAATCACTGAAGGCGTATATTATGTTATCATAACGATCTAATGTGGTAATAAGATCGGAACTGTACTGTGTGTTTACACAGTGGCCATATTTATCGATGTAAACACACAAAAACAACATTAACATTATAGCAGACACTGTAAAAAGCTCATTCCCAGCCACTAGACATTACTGACAGGGTATTCCAGTGTCATCGAGTGTCAGAATGTTGTGGGACGGCTGTACAGGAGTTATGATTATGGATTATAGATCGCGAAATTTAGCGGGGGGATTTTTTGCGTTGTTTTTTTTTAAAAGCATGACAGTAAAACATGAACGCGGTTATAAATATATTAAAACGTGTTTGTTTGTCGTAAACATTTGTAATAATGACAAAAAATACAAATTTGTGGATCTCCTTACTTCTGGGTTCAGTTGTGGCCAGGTGTATTCTGGGAAATTTTCTTACCCCTCCGTTTTTAAGTGTGGTCCTGAAAAATCTTCGTTCGAAGGGGTGTATACCCCTTGCCCTTAGCCCTACGCCTACAAGCTAAAGAGAATTGGGACACCACTACCCCTTGATGTGAACTAGTTTATACAGATGGAAACTTTTGTTTTGTGTTTATCTTGTTATTAAAGTTATTGCACGTTCGCCAGTTCCCGCCTCGAAATGAGCAATTCAAGCCACTTGTACGTTAAGGTGGCGTTCAGAAAAAACAAAACACCAGCGAAGAAACAAGACACATGGGAACATAAGACACCTACTGCCAGCTAGTGTTTCGGAAGTGTTATTGCAGAGGAACACAAACTGCGCGCAGAAGTATAAACGCACGACAACGCACATTGCATGCGCCGAGGGTCACGGCGATCACTCGACGCAGAAGTATAAACCAGGCTTAAAATAAACGTAAGTAAATGAGACTAGAAGCCTCGAGTCAAAAAGATTCCAATGGCTGCTACTGCTCGTACGTGAGTTTTACATCTTGTCTAAAAGAGAAATGTTGACGAAGTGGCGCAGTAGGTAGTGCTGTCTCCTCACAGCAAGAAGGTCGCTGGTTCGAGCCTCGACTGGATCAGTTGGCGTTTCTGTGTGGAGTTTGCATGTTCTCCCTGCGTTCGCGTGGTTTACCTCCAGGTGCTCCGGTTTCCCCCACAGTCCAAACACATACGGTATAGGTGAATTGGTTAGACCAGTGGTTCTCAAACTTTTTACCACCTCAGAAAAGTATTATCTCTTCAAGTACCACCATAATGACCGGTATTGAAATACAGTAGCGTAGGCCTAATTAAGGAGACAAGGCAAATTGATTCATATTAGTATGAATACTTATTATTGTCAGCCACTTTAACAATTATAAACAGTTTGAACAGTAACACTGTAATGTGCTTACAGGTAAAAAAATAAAAAAATAAAACGTCAACATTTAAACTAAAATGTGCTTTTAAAAGTTAATTAAAAATGGCCCTGTTCTTAGAAAAAATGCTGTACATAAATGTAAAGTATTATCATAAAGTAGCCTATTCATCAAAACCAGGAAATGTTCTTTGGATCTCATAAATATAGGCCATTTGTCATTGTATTGATGTATAAACTCTTTTTGATGAATTTTGAAATATATGTTGCACTCATATATGATTTATTTGTATATATTTGAAATCTAAACTTGTATATTAAATATATGAATTGGATTTACATATTTAAATTAGAAATTAGATCTCCATACTGTGCAATAAAGTAAGCTTTGTGTGTCAGAAAAGCAACTGATTAAACTACACCTGTCAACACTGGATTTACTGATCACATCGGTGTTATCGTATGGGTTAAAGGGTTAAAAGTGTGCTCATATTTTTACCTTAATTATTCAGCAGTTCCTTCGCGTACCACAGGGCTATTCAATTGGCGGCCCGCGGGCCGAACCCGGCCCCCAAAACCATTTTTTCTGGCCCTCCAATTAGTTTGAACAAGACATCAGAAAAAAAATTAGTTCAGTCGGGAAAAAAACAGCCGCTATAGTTATAAAGTGACGTGTGGCTGTTCAATACAGCACGGGCTGTAGTTGAAGCCTGCGCAGAGCGTGAGTCACCTGACATTAAGCGAGTGGAGCTCCGAAAACATTTGGATATTTTTGTAGCAAAGGCCTTTTGTACAATGCACTGATATCGTTATTAGGGATGCATCGATTCGCCGATTTCACTGCGCTTCACTTCGTCACAGTTAATTAATCGTACAGGCTTCTCCACGCCGCGTTTCTGTTGCACAGAACGAAACTGCTGCAATTAAACAGTTATGCCACCTGTGTGCGTTTAAAGTTCCGAGCTTACACGCTGATCCCAATACGCACGCACACTGAATTAACAGTAGCGGCGCGCCGTTCCACTGTCACGTCCTTTCTGCGCGCATGTTCATTATTTCTAATGTAGAATACGCCAATGTGTGCGTGCAATCGGAACAACGCGCTCGCGGCTTTCCAGGAGCACACAGTAGAAAACATTGCGGTGAGGTTGTGCGTGGCTTTCAGTGCAATGTAAACAAAAGATATGTTAGACGAATTATTATTAAAATGATTATGTTTGTACTTACTCTGTCAGAAATAAAGGTACAGGGCCTGTCACTGGGGCAGTACCTTTTCAAAAGGTTCATGTACCCAAAGAGTCCACAGTGGCACCATGGTGGTACCATTATAGACCATTCAGATACAAATGTGTACCTTTTGAAAAGGTAGTGCACCAGTGACAGCTCCTGTACCTTTATTTCTGAGAGTGTATGAACGCAGATGATAACAACAGTTAATCTAAATACTCAGGCCTACCTAATATAAAGCTTAAATTTACATTAGACGTGATAACAGTGAAACCATGATTATTCTTCAGACTATAATCGTACAACCAAAATCTATAATTGTTGCATCCATAATTGTTATTCAGTTCAAAACATATGAATGTGTTTGAATGTAGAAGAAGCCTGCTTAAACAATACACTGCTTTTGTTGTGCTTTGAAATAAAACATTTGAATGTTTGTTAAAAAAGCCACAATGTAAAATGCACTGATATTATGTAGTTTCAAAATACAACATACTTACATTTTAATGTAAAAAAAAGCCAACGTGGGTGTCTTAAAGAGCAATAATGCAACATATGCGGTTGTGTCCTCACTCATATTGCAAGTCATACCTCTCCGGCCCTTCGTTTGGGATGCTTTTCATGAACTGGCCCCCATGACAAACTAATTGAATAGCCCTGGCGTACCACTTGAAGGAAGTCTGCGTACCACTACTGGTGCACGTACCACAGTTTGAGAACTAACTGGGTTAGACTAAATTGTCCGTAGTGTATGAGTGTGAATGAGTGTGTATGGATGTTTCCCAGAGATGGCGGCTGGAAGGGCATCCACTGTGTAAAACGTGCTGGATAAGTTGGCGGATCATTCCGCTGTGACGACCCCTGATTAATAAAGGGACTAAGCCGAAAAGAAAATGAATGAATTAAAAAGAGAAATAACAAGTGCCCTTTTAACCCTTTTAAATCATTCAAAAGGAAGATGAACGGTAAATAACACGTAAACATTTCTTCAGTCAGAGACTCGTTCATATTAACTCCTACTCCAATTGTATCTCAATTTGTTAGGCATCTCAACTAACTTGTCACCACAAAATATTCATTCATTCATTTTCTTTTCGGCTTAGTCCCTTTATTAATCCGGGGTCGCCACAGCGGAATGAACCGCCAACTTATCCAGCATTTGTTTTACGCAGCGGATGCCCTTCCAGCCACAACCCATCTCTGGGAAACACATCCATACATTCTCATTCACACACATACACTACGGACAATTTAGCTTACCCAATTCACCTGTACCGCATGTCTTTGGACTGTGGGGGAAACCGAAGCACCCGGAGGAAACCACGGGGAGAACATGCAAACTCCACACAGAAATGCCAACTGGCCCAGCCGGGGATCGAACAAGCGACCTTCTTGCTGTGAGGCGAACGTGCTAACCACTAGGCCACCGTGGCGCCCCCACCACAAAATAATCACATATATTTGTATTGATTTTCAACCAGCTCGTGGTTCATCATAATGCTCCTAGTGAATATCAGCTCTATAAACAGAGTATGTCCTGCAGTTTAGAGTCTGTTTTCTGTATTTACACATGAAGCTGTCAGCACCAGCTCATGTCTTCTGCTCTCTCGACCACTCATCACTCCACAACTTCATTAATTTGCTGTCAACAGCTGGTGACATTTTAAAGGCCAATTAGAGACATATAGACCTGGCAGATCACTGTTTGCATCCCGAACGCCTTTGACCTTTCGGCTTTATGATGTGTATAGGAATCAACCACAGCCAAGACATGACAGACTGATATTTTTAATATGCATGTAACTCATCATTCATTCATTCATTCATTTTCTTTTCGGCTTAGTCCCTTTATTAATCCGGGGTCGCCACAGCGGAATGAACCGCCAACTTATCTGGCATTTGTTTTACGCAGCGGATGCCCTTCCAGCTGCAACCCATCTCTGGGAAACACATCCATACATTCTCATTCACACACATACACTATGGATAATTTAGCTTACCCAATTCACCTGTACCGCATGTCTTTGGACTGTGGGGGAAACCGAAGCACCCGGAGGAAACCCACGCAACCACGGGGAGAACATGCAAACTCCACACAGAAATGCCAACTGGCCCAGCCGGGGATCGAACCAGCGACCTTCTTGCTGTGAGGCGAACGTGCTAACCACTCGGCCACCGTGGTGCCCTATTTCTTATCCACATATTTTAAATAATGTGTCAAAAAAAAAATCTAAAAATGTTAAGGAAAATGTGCAGGTGTTTTATTGCAAAACAAAACCTGGTTGACTTAAAAATGACAGCAAAACATCACAAAACAGACATTTTCTTTTAGCCTCATAATCTGATGTTGCTCTCATGTTGTTGTCTCTTCGCTGTGTTGGTTTTTATGGAAGGAAAATCCTGCCGATTTTAAATAAATTAAACAAACATTGGAAATAAAATAAAAGGGTCAAAAATTGGAAATAAAAGGGTCAATAAAAAGAAAACATAAATGTACGTTTTAATTTGAATTTTGTCACTATTATAGCGTGAACAACAATAACAAGCTTTGTAAAAATTGTGTCTGCATTTTATTTTTCAGTTTGGCTTTTCATTTTAATTTTGGCAGTTTTGACACGGAAATGCAGGGAAAATGAAATCTTAAATCAGCAACTTCATTTTAATTATCAATTTTTATAGGGACGATGTGTTGTCACAGTGAAAACGAAATCTTAAATCGGCAACTTCATTTTAATTATCAGTTTGACATGGAAGATGTGTTGTCACACTGGAAATAAAAATTTAATAATTTCATTTTATTTTTCATTTTGGCAGATATTTTGTGAACAGTGTTTTATAATGAAATTATTAATCTGGTTTCCATTTTAAGTTTCAATGTTTGTTTAATTTATTTAAAATTGGCAGGATTTACCTTCCATAATTGACAAATAGTCGCAGGCAAATTAAACTTTAGTGACAAGGCAGCACTGGCCTGATCGGGCCAGTAACGATTCTGTCTACTGTCCTGAGCATCTCTCACACTGTCCCAGGGCCATCGGGCAGTCCTTATTGTTGAGCCCTGGTGTGTTTTCATTGATGCTGTCATATGCAGTCAATATTGGTTGTAATTTATGTATTTAATTTAAATATTGGGGTGCCATGGTGGTGTAGTGGGTAGCACGATCGCCTCACAACAAAAAGGTCACTGGTTCGAGCCTTGGCTGGGTCAGTTGGCATTTCTGTGTGGAGTTTGCATGTTCTCTCTGTGTTGGTGTGGGTTTCCTCCGGGTGCTCCAGTTTCCCACACAAGTCCGAAGACATGTGGTATAGATGAATTGGGTGAGCTAAATTGTCTCCCAGAGATGGGTTGCATCTGGAAGGGCATCCACTGCTTAAAACATATGCTAGATAAGTTGGCGGTTCATTCCACTGTGGTGACCCCAGACTAGTAAAGGGACTAAGCTGAAATAATATGTCATATGCAGTCAATATTGGTTGTAATTTATGTATTTAGTTTAAATATTGGGGCGCCATTGTGGCGTAGTGGGTTGCACGATCACCTCACAGCAAGAAGGTCACTGGTTCGAACCTCAGCTGGGTCAGTTGGCATTTCTGTGTGGAGTTTGCATGTTCTCTCTGTGTTGATGTGGGTTTCCTCCGGGTGCTCCAGTTTCCCACACAAGTCCAAAGACATGTGGTATAGATGAATTGGGTGAGCTAAATTGTCTCCCAGAGATGGGTTGCATCTGGAAGGGCATCCACTGCTTAAAACATATGCTGGATAAGTTGGCGGTTCATTCCACTGTGGTGACCCCAGACTAATAAAGGCACTAAGCCGAAATAATATGTCAAATGCAGTCAATATTGGTTGTAATTTATGTTTTTAATTTAAATATTTGAAAGTCATAAGATGTTTTATTCAGTGTTATACTGAGCAAACACTAACAGCGAGGTATATTAGTGTAAGTATTTGGAAGTCTATCATCGCATTTTAAAAATAAGCTGTAGCTGATGAAGGATATATTTTCTTTGTTTATCCTGCTTCAATATATGTGACATCAAATAAGGCCACAAAAGTAATCTAAATGTAATCCAAAGGTAGTCATAAATGGTCAGGACCGGATTAAGAATTGAGAGGCCCCTGGGCACAATGTCTTGTAGGCCCCTACTTGGCCGCACCCCTATTGTTAAATTAAAAAATAAGATTGATATAATATATTTTTAAATAAACTTTGATCCACAATGAAAAAGAAAATGCATAAATAATAAAGAAAATGAATGAATGAAAAAATTAGCCAGAGTGTGTGTGTGTGTGTGTGAATGTGAGAGTGTATGGGTGTTTCCCAGTACTGGGTTGTAGCTGGAAGGGCATCCGCTGTGTAAAAGATATGCTGGAATAGTTAGTGGTTCATTAAGCAGTGGCGACCCCTGATAGCTAAGAGATTAAGCCAAAGTAAAATGAATTCATAAATGTTCTCTCTCGCTAACAAGACTAACATATATCGATCTTTCACTATAGTGTAGTAAATCTCAGAGTAGTTTATAGCCTCGGGTTTCCTTATATAAAGTAAATTATCGTCACTTCAGCGTGGTTTTATTAGTAAATGTTCCTGACAGAAGCAGTGTCAGGCTGAGTGCTGATGGTTAAAGACACAAACGCACACACATACTAACAGAATTGCCATCCGCAGCAAACTCAGTATATGAGACTCTTTCCATATCAAATCCATGTTAAGCAGCTTTCCAGAAGTGATGAGTTTCATCTGCCAAGCTCAAACAGACAGCAGGTTTTCTTTAAGGCGTTTAGTAGCAAATTAAACAAACCCTTCATGAGCAGAATAGTGTATTCTCATGTGTTTTTTATGTTTGCTGTCTTTTAGATGGTCTAAGGCCCAATCCCAATTCTATTTTTGTACCCCTTCCCCTTCCCTTTGGCCCTTACAACTGAGGGTTAAGGGGAAGGGCTTCAAAACTCACCCCTAAGAATAGGGACAGCACTTCAACACCTGCACACGTCATCATATGTCATCGCCATCTCT
>CAIGQQ010010457.1:7121-19431 GCA_903798035.1 Danio albolineatus
TGTGTGTGTGTGTGTGTGTGTGTGTGTGTGTGTGTGTGTGTGTGTGCGCTGCTGGCCGTTTTGCCCTGTTTTCAAAGGGAAGCCGGGCAGCATCAGGTTGACTCCTCTGAGCTTTGATAAAAAGCCTGGACTCATTACTATAGGATGAGTATTGACTTTGGCCCACAGTCACGAACAGATAAAATGCTGTAAGGTCTTGTCCTAAGCGATTACTCAGAATTACAAATCACGGAGCGCGCAACCCGACCCGCAGCGCACCGGCCAACAGCATCTGGATATTTGGGCTAAAAACACCCGCGTGCATTGATAAACCAGCACACACACACACACACACACACACACACACACACACAGAGTGTAAGCAATCACTAATTACATCCTTAAATTATAATTAAATTGCATTTTAAATACTTTGTCTGAGATGTAACTTAATTCCTTCACTTTTCTTCAGCTTAGTCCCTTTATTAATCAGGGGTCGCCACAGCGGAATGAACTGCCAACTATTCCAGCATTTGTTTTACACAGCTGATGCCCTTGCAGCTGCAACCCAGTACTGGGAAATACCCATACACACATTCACACACATACTACGGCTAAATTAGTTAATCAATTCCCCTATAGTAAATTAATTTGATTATTTGATTAATTATTACTTAAAATCTGTATAAAACGATAAACGATCTTTTATTTTTAACGACACATTTATTCAGAAATGAGCCAGTAAAAATGAAGAGTCATCCCTTTTGTTATGATCACCAGCGATCTAACGGCTGCAGATCACTGGAGAACTACAAATCTGCCAGCAAAAGAACTACAAGCTCCAGTCATGCACCACTCACACACCTGGCCTAGAACCTGTCTGATAGCAAACAGCTGTGGATGGATGTGGGTGGATGGTGTTGCGGACGAAAGTAAAGAGGTAAATCCTGCCAATTTTAAATAAACCAAATAAACATTGTGAATTAAAATGAAAACCAGATTAACAATTTTATTATAGAACACACTGTTTACAAAATACCTGCCAAAATTGAAAATGAAATGAAATAATTTAACGTTAATTTTCACTGTGTCGACACATCGTCCCTGTCAAATCGATAAATAAAAAAATGAAGTTGCCGATTTACATTTAATTTTCACTGCAGAAGTCCTAAGAGGCCACACATTAAAATGGTTTTCTCTCTTGTTTTGTCGCGATCCTGACTTTATTATCTCAGGATCTGGACATAACAACTTGTTTTCTCGACATAATAAAGTTGTTATGCCGTGATCATGACTTATTTTTCGAATAAGGAGTCGACTTATCCAGCATTTGTTTTACGCCCCTCCAGCTGCAACCCATCACTGGGAAACATCCAGACATTCTCATTCACACACATAAGCTGCGTCCCAAATCGCATACTTGTGCACTATTCTACGCCATTTTGTAGTATAAATAGTGTAATAAGTGCGTTCACACTGAAAACTCTAACAATAATAAGTGCACTTTAATCACCCGGATGATGCACTCATTCAGTCGGTAAACTGAAGTGTGGACTGATGGACACCTCACATACTCAACGACCTGAGCTTTGCGCACGTAACGGAAGGGGCGGAGCTATCGGGCGCACATGTTGGATTACATTATTTATTTTGGACTGTGAAAGCAAATTTCTCCTACGAGAGTGATTGTAGCGCCTCCTAATGGTGAATGCTGTTATATTCATGGCAGGTATTATTTGGTATTTTGGTCATTTATTTCTCTAATTTGGCAACCGTCAAACGTCATCAGGGAAACGGTTTGAACTTCCGCTTAGTAAAAAAGCCATTAGTGCTCCATTTGGGACAGCACTATATACATATACTGTTGAGTGTGTAAGTGCATAAGTACATAGTGCATGAGTGCATAGTGTATAGTGTGTCATTTGGGATGCAACTATACACTACGGACAATTTAGCTTACCCAATTCCCCTATAGCGCATGTGTTTGGACTGTGGGGGAAACCGGAGCACCCGGAGGAAACCCACACCAACACGGGGAGAACATGCAGACTCCACACAGAAACACACACTGACCCAGCCGAGACTCGAACCAGCGACTTTCTTACTGTGAGGTGACAGCACTACCTACTGCGCCACTGTGTCGCCCTAATAATAATAATAATAATAATAATAATATAATCAATAATAATTAATTATTAGTATTATTATTATTTATACTTGTTATGTTGAGATCACAAGAAAATTAAGTCGGTATCACGAGAAAACAACTTTTTGTTACGTCGAGATCACGACAAACGAGAGAAAGTATATTTTAACGCATGGCCTCTTAGGACTTTCGTACATTTCCGCGTCAAAACTGCCAATATTATAATAAAAAACCAAACAAGAATAAAATAAAAAGCATTCACGCACGCAATGTTAGGGATTCAATTCAATTCAATTCATCTTTATTTGTATAGCGCTTTTACAATGTAGATTGTGTCAAAGCAGCTTCACATGCATTATAAAAATTGAAACAGTGTCAGTCCAGTTTTCAGTGTTGAAGTTCAGTTTAGTTTAATTCAGCGTGGTTTAATATTCACTGCTGAGAGTCCAAACACTGAAGATTAATCCATCGATGCGCAGCCCTACAAGTCCCGAACCATGCAAGCCAGAGGCGACAGCGGCGAGGAAAAAACTTCACCAATTGGCGAAAGTGAAGAATTAAAAAACCTCGAGAGAAACCAGGCTCAGTTGGGCACGACCATTTCTCCTATGGCCAGACGTCTTGTGCAGAGCTGCAGTCTATGGCGCCGGGGCTGGAGAACGCTGGACGTCCATCATGGAGAGACCACAGGCGGGTCACCGGCTGGTCATCAGGCTGGCCCTTCGGGAACAATGCGAGGACTCGTCTGTCACAGGGATCGTCTTACAGCAATCTGTCTCATGCTCTCCACTCCTCCATGACCACCACAGCAGCTGCTCAGGATGCGGCATGGTCCAGAATTATGGAAACCTCGGGAATAATAAGAAAAAACAGACTAACATGAGCAGAGATGCCATTCAAATTATAATGTCTTTTGGGAAGTGTACCCGGCTCCGGTTGCCCTAAATAATGCAGACTAACAATCCTTTAGAGGATTTGGATTCCAAAGCATTTGTGTTTTATGTGTATGCTAATGTAAAGAGATGTGTCTTTAATCTAGTTTTAAACTGACAGAGTGTGTCTGCTTCCCGAACTGTGTTAGGAAGGCTGTTCCAGAGTTTAGGTGCCAGATAAGAGAAAGATCTACCACCTACAGTTGATTTTGATATTTTGGGAATAATTAATTGTCCAGAATTAATTGAGCGTAGCGGACGTGATGGACTATAATAAATCAGGAGCTCCTGCAAATACTGGGGAGCCAAGCCGTTCAGGGCTTTGTAGGTAGTCAGTAAGATTTTAAAATTTATACGATATTTAATAGGGAGCCAATGCAATGCTGAAAGAACTGGAGTAATATGATCATATTTCTTTGTTCTAAAAAGCACTCTAGCAGCTGCATTTTGAACTAGCTGAAGTTTGTTTATCAGGCCAACAGGGCAGCCGCCTAGTAATGCATTACAGTAATCTAATCGAGACGTCATGAAAGCATGGATGAGCTTTTCCGCATCAGACATTGATAGCATGTGTCGAAGTTTGGCAATATTTTTAAGATGAAAAAAAGCAGTTTTACAGATGCTTGAAATCTGGCCTTCAAATGACAATCTGCTATCAAAAATCACCCCCAAATTTTTGACTGAAGATGAGGACTGAACTAAGAATCCATCAAGGGTTAGACAGTGTTCTAAGTTTTTGCGTGTGAGATTTTTGGGACCAATAAGCAAGACCTCAGTTTTATCTGAATTTAGTAATAAGAAGTTATTAGTCATCCAATTTTTAATATCAGCTATACAATCTGTTAATTTAGTAAATTCAAACAAATTACCAGGTTGAGAGGAGATATAAAGTTGTGTATCATCAGCATAACAGTGGAAGCTAACTCCATGTTTTCTAATGATATCACCTAGCGGTAGCATATATAGTGTGAAAAGTAAGGGTCCAAGAACTGAGCCTTGTGGTACCCCACAGTGTACTTTTGATCTGTATGATGTCTCTTCATTAACTAATACAAATTGATAACGTTCAGATAGATAAGACCTGAACCAGGCCAACGCAGTTCCTGTAATACCAACATAATTTTCAAGCCTATCAAGGAGAATATTATGATCAATTGTATCAAATGCAGAACTGAGGTCTAATAGCACTAAGAGAGAAATGCAACCACGGTCGGACGACAGAAGGAGGTCATTTGAGACTCTTAGGAGTGCGGTTTCTGTGCTATGAAATGCTCTAAATCCAGATTGAAATTTTTCATAAATATTGTTTCTTTGTAGGAAGGAACATAGTTGAGCAGATACGATTTTTTCTAAAATCTTTGATAGAAAAGGCAAGTTTGAAATTGGTCTATAATTTGCTAGTTCTTTAGGATCAAGCTGTGTTTTTTTAATAAGAGGCTTAATGACAGCTAGTTTAAAAGTTTTAGGAACGTATCCTAGGAGTAGGGATGAATTCAAAATGTTAAGAACAGGTTCAGAAACTTCTGAAAACAATTGTTTTAATAATTTGGTCGGTATGGGATCTAGCATAGACGTTGTTGATTTTGACGAATTTATCAGTTTAGATAATTCTTCCTCACCTACTGTTGAAAAAATTTGAAGTTTATCCATTACCGGTCTACAATGCTCTAATTGGGACGAGGCTGTAGGAGGCAGACTGTTGGTGCTTATTTTATCTCTAATATCATCAATCTTGCGTGTGAAAAAGTTCATAAAGTCATTACTGCTATGCTGAGAAATGCATGTTGATGCTTTATTTTTAGTTAGATTAGCTACTGTGGTAAACAGGACCCTAGGGTTATGTTTATTTTCTTCTATTAAAGTTGAAAAATAAGCAGATCTGGCTGACGTTAAAGCTTTTCTAAAGTTAAGCGAACTTTCTTTCCAGGCCAGACGAAAAACTTCTAGTTTTGATTTCTTCCATCTACGCTCCATTTTCCGGGCTGCTGTCTTTAAGACACGTGTGTGCTCATTGTGCCATGGCGTCGGATTTTTTTCCCTAATCTTTTTGAAGTGTAACGGAGCAACTATATCTAATGTATTAGAAAGGAGGGAATTAATGGTTTCAGTTACAGTGTCAAGCTCTTCTAGACTGCCTGGAATGTTATAAAAATTAGACAGATCAGGTAGGTTACTAACAAAATCATCTTTAGTGCTAGGGGTGATCGTCCTACCATATTTGTGAATAGAAGATGATTTTGTAGAGCTATCAATGCAAAATAAACAGGAGATTAAATAGTGATCTGAAATGTCATCACTCTGCTGCACAACTTCAACATTATCAATATCAATACCATGTGATAATATTAGGTCTAAAGTGTGATTATGTCGATGGGTAGGCCCTGAGACATGCTGTTTCACTCCAACAGAGGCTAGTATGTCTAAGAAGGCCAGCGTTAAAGCATCTTTTTCATTATCTATATGAATATTAAAATCACCAACAATTATAACTTTGTCTGTGGCCAGAACTATTTCAGATAAGAAATCAGCAAATTCTTTTGTAAAGTCGGTATGGTGCCCTGGAGGCCGATAAACAGTTGCCAGTACAAATTTAGATTGAAATGTATTGTTTAAATTGTTCACTGAAATATACATCACTATTACTTCAAATGAATTATATTTGAAGTCAGATCGCTGAGTAGCACTAAAAATATTACTGTATATTATGCCCACGCCTCCACCTTTGCCTTTAGGACGCGGCTCATGTCTATAATGATATCCTTCAGGTGAAGACTCATTTAGGGGCATGTAATCATCTGGTTTTATCCAGGTTTCTGTTAGACAGAGAGCATCTAGCTTTAGACCAGTTATCAAATCGTTAATAAAAAGAGTTTTAGATGACAGCGATCTAATGTTCAATAATGCGAGTTTTATCTTTTGGTTAGCTTTATTTTTTATTTTTTGAACATCAATTAGATTATTACTTTTAAATGGATTTGGGAGTTTTTTATATTTAGAGGCTCGGGGAACAGACACAGTCTCTATGTTCTTATAACTAGGTGATTCTATGTGCTGCAGATTATTTGAGTTGGGTAAACCGTGGAGACTAGCAGACGGTTGGTTAAGCCAATCTGTCTGCTCCCTGACCTGGGCCCCAGTTAGTCAAATGCCAGCACTAAGACTATATGCCAGATTACTAGAGAGGAGAGCTGCTCCAGCCCGAGTGGGATGAAGACCATCTCTCTTCAACAGGTCAGGTCTACCCCAATAACTTGGCCAATTGTCTACAAAACCTATGTTATTCAGTGGGCACCATTTTGACATCCAGCCATTGAGTGATGAGAGTCTGCTGTGAAACTCGTCACCACGATAAGCGGGCAGGGGACCAGAGCATATTACGGTGTCTGACATCGCCTTTGCAAGATCACACACCTCTTTAATATTACTTTTAGTGATCTCCGACTGACGTAGTCGAACATCATTAGCACCGACGTGGATAACGATCTTACTGAACTTACGTTTAGATTTAGCCAGTACTTTTAAATTTGACATGATGTCAGGCGCTCTGGCTCCCGGCAGACATTTGACTATGGTGGCTGGTGTCTCTATTTGTACGTTCCGTACTATGGAGTCGCCAATCACAAGGGCACTTTCATCAGGTTTCTCAGTGGGTGCATCACTGAGGGGGCTAAACCTGTTTGATGTTGGAACGGACATACAGTGTTTTCTCCCACTTCTAGTTCCCCTCACGGTGACCCAGCCGTCTTTCTGCAAAGACGCAACAACCGGAGCCGAACAATGTGAATGGCTTGCTAGACTAGTCACATCCAAATTCTTATCTAGAGACCTAGGACTCTTACTATCCTTAATTAAAGTTTGGATGTGTGTTTCTAATTCTGAGATCTTCTCTGTCAGCCTAACTATTTCCTTACATTTATCACATGTGAAGCCCTCCTTGCTGACAGAGAGAGATACACTAAACATGTGGCATGAAATGCATGTGACAAGAGCAGGAGAAGCCATTTTTACTCACCGTGAGTCGAAGTAAATTCTGACTTACCACAGCAGCGTATAGAGTTAACAGGAGCAGACGGGTTTCTGTATAATCAGCAGTAGTCAATGAAGAGAGAAGGAGAGGGGGGAGAGAGAGAGAGAGAGAGAGAGAGAGAGAGAGAGAGAGAGAGAGAGAGAGAGAGAGAGAGAGAGAGAGAGAGAGAGAACTGGAGAGAGAGAACTAGAGAGAGAGAACACCTACACAAAGTGATTTATAACGTAATATAAAAGGTGTAAATAGGCGGAAAATGTGATTAAACTGGCCGAAGCACGTGAGAGAATAGACGCGAGCTAGTTAACTAGAAAGTGAAAGCAAAATAAACAAATAGCGCGATAGGCGCGATCAAAATCTGAGTGAGATATAAAGGTGAAATACGAGGGTGCAGTCGGGCACGAGTCAGCAGATAAATTACGACACTCGTAGGAGGAAAAATAGGCGCGAATCAGCAAACAAACTGGAAAAGAGAGAGCAAAAGCAAGCCGGAGTCTGAGTAAAAGCCCAACGGTGAGCTGTTTGCACGTGAGCTGCTTTGCTGTGACCGTGGAAGAGATTTAAAATTAAAGAGCTAGTAATTAACTTGATCGACAGAGTTTTATAGTCTTAATAAGGGATTGTAAACTGTTAAATCGGGCAGAGAAAACAGACGAAAGATCAGCTAGAAAGTACTTACAGCTGGATTGTTGGAATGTTAGCTGCGATGCTAACACAGTGAGCTCACAGTTGCAGTACTAAAATTTATGGATTTAGTATATAAAATGATCGGCGGCGTTTGATCGCGACGTCTAGTAATCAAATTTAAAATAAAAACTGAAGTTAGCAGCAGACGAGCTGAGCTAGAGGTACACTCGGCTAGAGAGCAACAAACACACAGCTACACTCGGCTAGAGCAAACAGGAAACAGGTGCAAACGGTGCCTCAGTGTCATCTGAGTGTCCTCAGGGATCATCTGCGAATTACATTGACAGAACCAAAACGCACAGTAATGCAAAGAAGAACAAAGTATTTCTAGAAGATTCCAGTAAATGGCCAGACTGATTTAGTACAAGTAACAAGGCTACTTTTTTTACAGGAGAGATTTTCACTTTAAAAAAACATATTTTAAATTAATTGTGCGTTTTGGTTCTGTCAATGTAATTCGCAGATGATCCCTAAAATTGCGTACGCGAATGCCCAGCGAAAAATCAAACCTAAAACCAACTTTACCCAGCTAATATAGCTATCTTTTGAAGATTTTAGTACTAACACATTGTTAATGTCACAATACCAAATAGAGTATACTGTACAAATTCATCACAAGGCCTACCGTAATTACGCTGCAGTTTCTCCGGTCACTGAGGAAGCCCGCGACCTCTGAGGGGACTGCTGTGGGACGAATGTTTGACGGTGGTTATCCTGTGTCCTTTGCTCCTCTTGCTGTACCAACGCGGCAGCTGCTCCATGTAAACGCTTATTAACACTTTTAGCCATTTTACTTCTGTTAAATCTACATTAGTAACTCGCTGTCCCGTCCATTAAAGCAGCGCTGCTGCCCTCAGGCTCTGAAAACACTCGACGTCACTTGAATACGCCCCTCCCACTCATTAGCATACGCTTTGCATACAGGTTGACGATGAAAATGAAAACTAAAATAAAAGTGTCAATTAAAGGAAAACTGAAATGAACACTTTAATTTGGATTGTGTCACTATTATAGCGTGCACATTAATAACAGGATTTGTGAAAATTGTGTTTGCATTTTATTCTTTAGTTTGGCTTTTCATTTTAAAGGGCACCTTTTGATGGAAATTATCTTTAAAAAAAAAAATGGTGTACATTACCAGCAAATAATTATCATAAATAACAATATATATAATAATATAGCAAAACCTTTCAGCTTATTACAATTAATAGCTATTATAGAATCAAGTGATCAAATCTCATTAATCTTCACTGTATAAATTACACATAAGAGCAGCGAATGAGTCTCATTTATTTGGATTTTTTCGTTCGATTACATTAAATAACAGAGGTATGGCTTTAACAATGCACACAGCTAACGTTATAATGAAGCGTTCCTAATTTTTATGCTCATTTAGGACAAAATTAGTTGTGTTTGGGGGGGAAAAAACACTAAGATGGCCATCTTTAGCTGTTATTATTATTAATGATGTGTATATGTCTGTTCAAACACACACTAAACCCAGACTCTCGCTCTGCTTCAGATCGCGTGAACAGAATGGGTTTGGGAAACAGCGTGTGTTCATCACTATGGAGCGCGTCTGACAGTCACACACCGCTTTATGACTGTACTGAGGATTACACAGGGGGAGCGACGGCACCTGTAATGAAAAGGAAAGGGAATCCCGCCGTTTTTATATTTATTTCAAAGTGTTTCATGCCTAAATAAAGCGAAAGCACAGAACTGACTCACATTTAAGAGCAAGGGGCGCCCCCTGGTGGTGCGGCGGTATGGGTTGTGTATAGGGAGGATCGGCTCTGTAATGTTTATCGCCACCCTTCAGAGAAACACTGAAAATACCGGGAAAGATACGGGAAAATACGGAATGACAGCAGGATATAACTGTAAAATACAGGAGAATCACGGGAAAAACGGGTGGGTTGACAGGTATGTATATGTGATGTTAATTAATTTTAACAATTAATTTCTGAACACATTCTTACAAAAATTACCTCAAAATGAAAAACAGTCCCTGACTTATGCAGTAACTGGCTACTTTGTAAGGCATTACACCCAACACCACACACACACACACACACGCCCACAGACGCGCGCATGATGGCATATTCCTCTCTGACAGCTGAGTTTTAATTGGTGAGCTGTGCAGTCGGTGGGCCGCTGTCACCGGCTGGCGGTTTGAGTGTTTCTGGGACAGGATCCTCCGCGGGACTGTCAAACCGTCCCGCTCCGCGCCGTGGGTGTCCCTGCTCATTTAGGATTGTGCAGACAAAGCGCCAATTAAAAGAGGCCTTTAAACAATCGCATTAAACCCCCTGGGCAGCTCCGACAGCCCGCGGGCCCCCGAGCGCTGGGGAAACAGTGTGATTGGGATTTCCACATCCAGATAGATCATCTTAATCCGCAGCGCCTCTATCAGTGTCTATTTACAGGAGCCGCCGACGCCACTCTGTGTCAAACGCAGGCCAGCGAGGAGGTTTTGTAGAGCCATTTACATCCCAATGCTGCTTTTTTTGTGGTGAAGCGTCGGGATAAATAATGCTGCATTGGCTACAGTGGAGGAGCGCTGCAGACATGATCAAAACACCACTGCACTGAACACAGTTATTAGCTGAGTTTACTTAAAATGAGTGAGTAAAGCTGTTCCTTTTAACTCTGGGGATTTAGTATGGTAATGAATATGTAAATGGCTATGTTGATGTATTTGGTCTTGGTGGAGTAGATCTGCTACGCTGCTGCTGCTGCTCTGATTATCATGGCAGAGCGAGTACTGAGAACTGCTCATGCCAGTATATACACAGCCATGCCGTCTGAGAATATAACACGCTGCAGACATGATACACACGTAACCCAATCTAGCAGATCTAAACACAGGTGGAGTTGGGGTGGACTGTACTTAAATGAGAGAATAAATTTAGTTGCTTTTACAGTGATTAGTTGACTTTACTTAAAATAAATGAGTAAAGCTCTATCTTATAAAGCGATTACTTGACTCTACTTAAAAAAAGAGGAAACAACTATCTTTTAAAGTGATTAGTTGACTTTACTTAAAATAAGTGAGTTAACTCGTAGCTTGTAAAGCGATTAGTTGACTTTACTTGAAATAAATGAGTAAACCTGTATTTTTTAAAGCGATTAGTTGACTTTACTTAAAATAAATGAGTAAACCTGTATCTTTTAAAGTAATTAGTTGACTTTACTTAAAATAAGTGAGTAAACCTGTATCTTTTAAAGTAATTCATTGACTTTACTTAAAATAAATGAGTAAACCAGTATCTTTTAAAGCGATTCGTTGTCTTTACTTAAAATAAATGAGTAAACCTGAATCTTTTAAAGCGATTCGTTGTCTTTACTTAAAATAAGTGAGTAAACCTCTATCATTTAAAGCGATTAGTTGACTTTACTTAAAATAAATGAGTAAACCTGAATCTTTTAAAGTGATTCATTGACTTTACTTAAAATAAATGAGTAAACCTCTATCTTCTAAAGTGATTAGTTGACTTTACAGTTAGTAAGCCGTCAGTCGACTTAAAATAAGTGAGTAAACTTATTAGTTTAAAAACAATTAGTTGACAACTTAAAATAAGTGTGTAAATCTGTTATTTTAAAAAGAGTAGTCGACTTAAAATAAGCTAGCAGACCTATTAGTTTTAAAATAATTAGTTGGCTTTACTAAAAAGAGAATAAACCTGTTTGTTTTAAGGCAACTAATTAATTTTACTGATAAACAGCAGGTTTACGCACTTTTTTTAAAACTAAAAAGTCAATTAATCACTTTAAAAGCAATGAATTTGGTTACTTAAAAAAGTGTTTTTGGTTTCTGCAGCACACTCCAGACACAGCTGCACCAGTGAAGCGTTTCCCACTGTGAGCTGCTGCTGTTCCTGTTCACAACACTTAAAGATGTTCAGGGACTGAAGACAGCGAGTGCTGAAGTGTTTCAGGGGTGATTCTGGCCCATTCCTCCTAGTCTTGAGGTGGGCCACAGTAGGTGGTCTTCATTACCACAGAATCTCTATTAGAGACAGGTCGGGACTGCAGGCAGGCCAGTCCAGCAGCGTCTCCTCTTCCTCCGCCGCAGGACTCTGTAATGTGTGCTGAATGTGCTTGTGGTGAATCTGCATGGGCGTCTCTGGAGAAGAAGCAGCATATTGTGCTCCAGAATCTCTCTGTGCTGTTCAGCAGTAATGGAGCATCACAGAAGGGCAGGTTACCTTCGCCACCGACACACCCCCAGACCATCACAGACCCTGACCACCGACACACCCCAGACCCCCCTCCAAAAAAAGTGTAGTTACTATACTTACTTTACTTACAATTAATTAAGAATAATTACACATATCTGTGTGTTTATGTGTATTTGTGTGTGTGTATGAGTGTGTGTGTGTGTGCATGATAATGTGAATGTGTATTTGTGTCTGTGTGTGTATGTGTGTGTGTGTGTGTCGTTCTCCTGCTCTTCCTCTTCATATACATGAAGTCCATATGCCAGCTCCATATGGCCCAGAGCCCGACCACGACAGCCTGACCGAGAGAGATCATCCA
>CAIGQQ010010480.1:10240-26219 GCA_903798035.1 Danio albolineatus
TGTGTGTGTGTGTGTGTGTGTGTGTGTGTGTGCGTGTGTTTTAAAAGGCACCAATTATAACCATTTTTCAAAATTTTATATAAATCTTGTGTGTCTCCAGAATGTGTCTGTGAATTTTAAGCTCAAAACACCCCTCAGATTATTAATTATACCTTTTTAGATCTGGGAAATGTGCGCTGTTTTAACATTGTAGCTGTTTTTGTTGCCTGTGCCTTTAATGCTTATGAGCTGGTTGTCCCCGCCCACCGTTTCCACGTGGGTGTCAGAGCCGTAGCCTTCACGTAGACCAGTGGTGCACAACCCTGGTCCTGGAGATGTACCTTTCAGCACAGTTCAGCTCCAACCCTAATCAAACACACCTGAACCAATTAATTAAGACCTGAACAGCACTTGATAATTACAGGCAGGTGAGTTTGATATGGGTAGCAACTGAAATCTGCAGGAAGGGAGATCTCCATGAACAGGGTTGAGCACCCCTGACATAGACAAACAGCTCAGTGCTCAGTGACAGACAAGAATGAAGCAGATCGCCCTTACCACAGTAAGAACTTTCACAATGGTTATTTGATATATTTGTTGTGGAGTTAATTTAAGCCATTCTTTAGCGATGAGTCACACAGCGTTGTTATAAAGCTCGGCAAATACACACACACACGTTAGCTTTGCTCTGTTTTTGTATGGCAAATGTGACAGGAGACACGTTAATATCAACTGCTGTATAGACATTGTTATGTTAATGTACAAAATAAACCTGATTTAAGTTCACAAACGGGGGATGAAGCATCTTCTTTCATAATTGTATTGACGCTATGCGGCTGTGGTGATAAATTACATAGCAATTTTACTTTTTTTTAAAAAAACTGCATTTGAGTGACACGGAGCAGCCATCGCCAGAGTGGAGCTGGGACGAGGCAGAGGCTCAAGGAAGAAAGCTGGTGCGAAATCTTTCTTGATTTATCGCCTTGGTGAGTGTATTTTACATACCTGATTAGTATTTTAGCAATTAAATGTGAAATAAGGTTATTAGAAATGAGGCGCGAGCCGCATTATGCTAACCGCATGACGCGAGCTAAAGCTAATGCACTATACGTCAATGTAGAGTGAGTAGGTGCTAATTCAAGCACGTGCGTAGGCTAACCGCATGTAGAGAGTTAACTAATTGATGCCAAAGTGTTATACAACAGTGTTTGTGTTCAGTTAAAAGTTAAAACGAGATGTTATTTCTTTATTTAGAGCATATGTGATCTGTTAATCAGAGTTTGTACTGAATATTAATTACTGTGTTGCCTTGTCTTTGCAAGGCTGGGTTTTTTCCTTCTATCCTTTCTGTTCCTGGGTGAATGTGAAAATGCTAACTTGTGAAGATACCTATCTGGATGAAACTTTGCACTAAATTCAGCTTAACGTGCAAATGGCGAGCCAACCTCGAATCTATGAGTGTTAATTTGGATGTGAGAGCAACGAACTGGTAGGAAAGTTCCTATATTCCTTCCCTTTTGGATAAACAAAGACGGACTTTTCCCTGTTTTTTCTCTTTTTTGAACTTTCTTCTCTTTTTTTTAACTTTCGCCGTAAAAGGATCTTTTTTTCCCGAGCTTGAACTGACTCTCAGTGAACAACGGTTCATTGAATTGAACTTGAATTTGAGTGGACTGAGCAAACTGAATCGATTCGCCCTTTCGGACTGTTTTCGAACAAAGATTCATTTGAACCGATTCATTTACAACCATGAGTGAACTGAATCAATTTGCCCAATCGAACTGAACCGAAACAAAGGCTGTTTCTCAATTCCAAGAACGCAGAGAACGAACTTGTGTTCTTCTGAAGACCGGTCTTGCCAGGTCACATCGGAAGAACGAACTCGGGAGACCGTGAGGACAGACTGCTGAAGAACGCATATTGAGAAACAACCAAAGGGATTTGTGAACTGAGTCATTAACAGAGTTGAGTGAATTGAGTGGTTTAAATTGAACAGCTTAAAGTTGTACTTTTTTTTTTACTGAATTCAGTTTATTGTTTTGTATCTATTGAATTGTGTTATTTTATTATTTATTTTGAGAGTTTTGTAATTTATTTGTTTTTGTTTATTTATTTTCACACAAGACAAACTGGGTTTTTCTGTTTATTATTTTATTTGTGGAAAAAAGAGTGTATTGTCAGGTTTGAGTTGATATTGTCTGTTCAACCTGAAAGAAAACAGAGGTGTAAATAGGAGTTTATTGATATATATAGTACACAATTGATACATTAATAACTAATTATAGGAAATTCATTTGTTTAATGTGAACATTTCTTTATTATTTTGCTCTTTTAAAATACAATTTTGGTTAAATACACAAAAGAGTGCTTGTGTTGATTATTCACTTACCTGCTACGTTGTTATCCTCTCTCTCCAGTAGTCGTTCCTTTCTTCTGGTCACCGGCCCATATTGAATTATATAAAAGTGTGACATGCTAAAAAATTAGCGCTACACATGCACTGATTTAAACTTGTAAAACTCATTCTTGATCACATTTGATGATGACTGATGATCACAGCGAGCTCAACAGATCATTTAATCCTGGTTGCTTTGAGCACGTCCTGTCTTGTGGCTATGATTATACGAGTTACTATGGAGATATGTTAATATACAACTGTCAATCAATTCGGTGGGCGGGGAACCACACTCCAACGTCAAGTTGCGGTCGGCCTCAAAATGGGAGGTATTTAAATTCTATTTTAACATCAGGAAATTCAAAAAATGTGACTAATTGTGTTTATATCACCCCATTATGACTGTGGGCACACTATACCCGACCACAGTTCTGTCCAAACAGCTTACTAAAGGCGCCCTTTAATACTGTACAAAAACAAAATCACATTTCAAGACAGCTGTATCAAGTATTGTATGTTGTTAACAAACTGTACATTTTAAATAAAAAACCAACAATAAAAATCAGGAAAACAAAAGCAACACACAACCCAAGTACTAACCTATACTCAAGTATTAAATAAATATTTAATTTATTTAAATATTTATTTAAATATTATTTAATTTATTTAATTCCATGTATTAAATAAATAAAAATGGCAATTTTTTAAATTTAAAATGGCATAAATATAAACATATAAAGATGTACAGGCTAATTTACATATTTCACTATCATAAGTTATAATAGGAAATCATTTTTAATTCAATACAACACATGATGTTTTTCTCGGATGTCACTCTGTTATGCAGTTAAAATTAGTACATTCACTGAGTGCTTCACTGTGTTCGATCCTGTGCATAAGTGTATGTCATTGTTCAGGGGTGGTCAAGCCTGTTTGTTGAGATCTACCTTCCTGCAGGTTTCAGTTGCAACCCATATCAAACACACCTGCCTGTAATTATCAAATGCTGTTCAGGTCCTAATTAATAGGTTCAAGGTGTGTGTTTTTTTTATTTTTTAATAATTATTTTTTCAGGGTTTTCACCTTTATTAGACAGGACAGTAGAAAGAATTGACAGGAAAGCGGTATAGGACCTCGTCTTGAGAGAGGGGAAAGATCGGCATAGGACCACAAGGTGGAATCGAACCCAGGTCACCGCGAGCACCAGAGTGCATGTGTCGACGCACCAACCACTACACCACTAGCGCCGACAATTCAGGTATGTTTAATCAGGGTTGGAGCTGAACTCTGTAGTAAGGTAGATCTCCAGGTCCATGGTTGAGCAACCCTGATATAGTTAATGCCACATGCACTGTAATGTGTTTTATTTTCACAGTTAATCTTGAAATAAACAGCAAAATATTTGTTAAGAGTTACATTTTGCCAGAGGAAACAGAGATTATGAGGGGAGCGCCAAGGAAACAGTAGATCGTGAAACCCGATGGCTCCTCCATGACACTGGGGTACATGTGATACAAGTGTTCCTATAGCAAAGAACTGCAAATATGCAGATATTATAACTATCTATGGATAAACACATCTTGTGCTCTTGTTCTGCACAGCTAAAATGAAAAACGGGTTGAAAACGGAGGAGCGGAAGTCTGCCGCCGTTAAATTAAATTTAAAGGGGACTGAGGTGATCATTTAGTAGTGTGCAGTTCATGAGGTAATCGGAAAAGTTTTATGGGGGCTGAATAGAAATATAGAGGGGCTAAAGCAACGCCCATGCTGTTTTCTCACAGCTTCTTTAGTTGTCAGGGGGCGGGGAATGGCGCAAGTTAAAAATGCACCAGTTGCAATAAATTAAGATGCAAGTTTTGGTATATTTGGTATACAGTTAAAGGGGACGCGAATACTCGTAAATTATTGAAGTCTAACCAGCAAAACAAGTGAGTATACCAAGGGTATACATAATTATTGATCCTCAGAAGTTGTAATACCCAAACAGCTCGTATAGCCTTGACTACACCACTACCTGAAATTACCACAACTTTGTTTTAAGGAATCACAAGTAAGTTATTAATTCCTTTATGCATCTAAAAACAGAAAACATATTAATCTTGATTTTCTATCCTCAGTCATATGATTAGTTCACTTGAATAAAACAATGTTTTTAACCAGGTTTGCAACAACATGCAGGTTACTATAAAATTTAGGTATATTTTTTGAGTGAATAATTTCTCTATGCACATTCTTGCACTTCTTGGACTAATGCTAAGATATTACTTACAGCAGGGATGCTTAACCCTGTTCCTGGGGATCTACCTTCCTGCATATTTCAGTTGCAACCCATATCAAACACATCTCCCTGTAATTATCAAGTGCTGTTCAGGTCCTAATTAGTTAGTTGTGTGTTTGAATAGGGTTGGAGCTGAACTGTGCCGGTAGGGTAGATCCCTAGGACCAGGGTTGAGCACTGACTTACAGGGTTGAAACCTACTGTGAACCACTGCTTTCTATTAATTGTTGTTGGTGCTTTCACCACATCACAAACCAAAATCTGCACCAAACCTTTTACAGCTCTCTGGACTAACAGGCTTTATGTGTTTTTTCTTTAAGGACAAGAATAACATCAGTGTTACTCAAACTCAACATGGCAGGTCAACCACTAGAGGGAAGGCTTGTCATGGAGACACAAAGGTAAGACACATCACCAGAACTATATTACCAATGTTTACTAAGCAACAGGGCAGTGCTTTACTAAACTGATCTAAGTCTTTAGTGCAGACTGATGTGTATCTTCTGTGATGAATGAATGAATACTCACAGAGCTTTTCTGCAGTTTCTCACAGCTGGTATCAGTCTCCATCTTCCCTCATCTGATGTGTTGAATTTCTGCAACTCAAACTCATCCAGAGGCTCCTCTGACATCTCAATCATGTAGGAGATTGCTGAGCAGTGAGCAGGAGAGAGTTCCTCCTTTGAGTGTTTGTCTGATTTCACAAACTCCTGAATCTCTCTGGCCAGAGTCTGATCTTTCACCTCCAGCAGACAGAGGAACAGATTGATGGATCTGTCAGCTGAGAGACGGTCATCTCCCTTGATCTTGTCTTTAATGTACTGTGTGATTCTCCTGATGCTCTCTGAGCTCTCCTCTGTGTGTGTCAGTAGATCCTGGAAGAGTCTCTGATTGGACTCCAGTGAGACGCCCAGCAGGAACCGCAGGAACAGATCCAGGTGACCATTACTGCTCCCGACAGCTTTATCTACTGCTAATCTGAGCAGTTTACACAGAGAGTTCTCAGTCCTGTCCTGTAGAAATTGATTATATGAATATTCATTAATCAAGTCCAGCTGTTCTGTCTTCTCTGTTAAATAGCAGTAAAACACAAAGAAAGCAGCCAGAAATTCCTGAAAGCTCAGATGGATGAAGCTGTAGAATTTCCTCTGATGAATCACAGACTCCTCCTTGAAGATCTCAGTGCAGATCCCAGAATACACTGAGGCGTCAGTGACATCTATGCCACGATCAATCAGGTCTTTCTCATAGAACATCACATTTCCCTCCATCAGCTGTCTGAAAGCCACTTCAGCGAGTTTGACAATAACTCCTCTGCTGTACTGCAGGAGTTTATTCGTTTTTTTCTTTCCATATTTCTGGTTCCTCTTGTTGATCTGAATCATCAGGAAATGGATGTACATCTCAGTCAGAGTTTGAGGGATTTCTGCACTCAGATCTTCTTCCAGGAGCTTCTGAAGCACAGTGGAGGAGATCCAGCAGAAGACAGGTATGTGGCACATGATCTGGAGGCTTCTTGCTCTTCTGATGTGGGAGATGATTCTGCTGGCTTGATGCTCGTCGCTGATTCTCTTCCTGAAATATTCCTCCTTCTGAGGCTCAGTGAATCCCTGAATTTCTGTCAGACGGTTGATGTATCTGGAGGGGATCTGATGGGCTGCTGCTGGTCTGGAGGTGATCCAGATGAGAGCAGAGGGAAGCAGATCTCCTTTCATGAGGCTCCACATCAACACAGCCACTGATGAGGATTCAGTCACAGCACAAACTTTCTGTCTACCTGAAAACATCAGTGTGAATATGCTTTCATCCAAACCATCAAAGATGAATACAACTCTACACCGCTCATAAGTCTTGGGCTCCAGATCTTGAAGTTCAGGATGAAAGTCCAGCAGAAGTCTGTGAAGACTGTACTGATGCTTTAGGATCAAGTTCAGCTCTCGAAATGGAAGCGCAAACATGAAATCTACATCCTGATTAGCTTTTCCCTCGGCCCAGTCCAGAATGAACTTCTGCACAGTGACGGTTTTTCCGATTCCAGAGATGCCTTTAGTAAGAACAGTCTTGATCTGGGGTTTCTCCTTTTTTTTCTTCTCATGACCTGCTCCAATTGAGGCATTAAAGATGTCATTGTAGTCGACTGGAGTGTTTTGCTGTGTGTAGATCCTTTTCAGGAAAGTTTGAGTCTCTTGATGGTTGATTCCCTCAAATAATCTCTCATACTTGTTCTTCATGCTGGTTTTGTGCTGCTCTTTGACTTTCTTAAGTTCATCATGTCCTTGTTGGAGTGAATCATGCTGCTGGTCTTCAGTCTGATCATCTCTATCCATGCTGCAGGAACAACAACAACACAAAGAATGAATGAGTATGAGTGTAAAGATCCTCTAGTAAAGCCTTGTGTGTTTTCTCTGAAACATTTAAGACAATACACAGATTTAATCCAGAACCAAAATACAGTAATGCAGAAACTGTCCCAGATTTGCAAGAACCAGCTTCAGTCTTCAAATGACTTCATAGCTCTATTGTGAAGCACTTTAACCCTCTTTAGGGCATCTTCATTTATAAAAGACACTAAGAAAATTCAATTTTTAAAAACACTAATGGTATTTAACCAATAAAATTAAATCTTAGTAATGTCGCATGACATCTTGTTTAGCCAATAATACTACAAGATTTGTGTAATTTTTTTATCCACATTTAAGAAAAACAATAATTCAAAAGCACAAAAAGTCCTTTTAGGGATATATATTTCCTGTGTAGCTGTCACTGAGGCAGTGTAGTAGTTTTTATGTCTGTGTTCTACACTACTGTTTTTGAAACAAACTTATATTGTTAAAATACTGATAAAACATTGTTTACTGCTGGTTTTTAAAATGAAGACACCGTTACACTATTTAAAAAAAAAAAAAAAAAAAAAAAAAAAAACTTGTGCTGCACTTCTGGCTGCCTCACAGCAAGAACGCCTCTGGTCCGGCCTCTTACCGGGCCGGTCGGCGTTTCTGTGTGGAGTTTGCATGTTCTCCACATGTTCGCGTGGGTTTCCCCCAGGTTCCCCAGTTTCCTCCCACCATCCAAAGACATACACCATAAGCCAATCGACTAATCCAAATTAACATCTAAGTTAAACCTTACCATACACTTCCTACACGCTGACAAGCAAGTGAGTTCTCGAGACCTACCTGAGCTCAAACTCCCCTCTTGCCCTTCTAACGAGAGGGAGCCCTGGGCTCGAGGATATTACGAGCTCAGGGCTCTCTTCCAGGGCAGCATGCCAAATTACGCTTTATTGATCATCAGCTAAGTGTGAACTCTTGAAGTGTGGTTTATTTATAAACTAATTTCGAGAGGATCCCATGCTTATGATTGAACAGCTGGTACCACATCAGCTCTGTGTTTCGCACCAATCAAATAATTCCTGACACACTATAAATTAGCAGATCTTCTACTCCAGTCATCTTTGTCTTGAAAACCACTCCACTCTGTTTTAGCCAGCTACTGCTACCACAACAACTACTTCAAAAACAACAACTACATCTCCAACTATAACTCCAACAATAATTTTAACAACAACAACATCAAAACCTTCCACTCAAACTGCCTTACACAACGCATCCACCGTGTCTTTAACCCAGCAAGATCACAGTCCAAAACTCGATCACTGTCCACAAACTTCGCCTAAACTCTCAAGACACAGGCAATTCAAATCATTGCAATGAAGCTGAACTTTCACCGCTCTCCTAGCAGTCCACCCACTGTAATGCACACAGCACGCTTTAAGGGGAAGCCTCACAAAAATAACTACTCTCGAACAAAGACTAAACATTTTATAAATCTTGAAACATGACACTTGTATGACTGGAATGATTTAAACCAAAATAAACTCACCTCTCAGGCCTCTCCCATGTCCACAGATCATGGCATTCTAGCAGCTTGAAGTAGCTTGACTGCAAGGGTCCAGGTAATCCAATCCATAAAACATCAGTCCACAACATATTAATACGCTGATAAACATCCATGGAATGCACTGTTATCATCCAAACTAGTCACTGGAGTGCATTGAGTAAAGTAGCGTCTTCACACATAAACACTAGTGATTTGGTCAACAAAATGGCCGCCCACCTTTTTCACTTTTGATGGACACTCAATCGAGCCAATATCCAAAAGGAGAAGTGTCACCATCCAAGGAGGTCCCAAAAACTTGTGATGGTCCCGCCTTCTCTCTTGACAGTTTATGAATGGATGCAAAAGACTGTAGCTGTGTCCCAAATGACACACTATACACTATGCACTTATGCACTATGTACTTATGCACTTACACACTCAACAGCAAAGTATATGTATGTAGTGCTGTCCCAAATGGAGCACTAATGGCTTTTTTACTAAGCGGAAGTTCAAACCGTTTCCCTGATGACGTTTGACGGTTGCCAAATTAGAGAAATAAATGACCAAAATTCCTAATAATACCTAGCATGAGTGTAACTGCATTCACCATCGGGAGGCGCTATAATCACTCTTGTTGGAGAAATTTGCTTTCACAGTCCAAAATAAATAAAGTTATCCAACATGTGCGCCTGATAGCTCCACCTCTTCCGTTACGTGCACGAAGCTCCGGTCGTTGAGGGCGTGAAGTGTCCATCATTACACACTTCATATTAGCGGTGGAATGAGTGCATCATCCGGGTAATTAAAGTGCACTTATTATTTTTACAGTTTTCAGTGTGGACGCACTTATTACACTATTTATACTACAAAATGGCGTAGAAAAGTGCACAAGTATGCCATTTGGGATGCAGCGTGTGACTTGTAAATGAATCGGGCCAGATACACTTGTGATTTTAATCACATTAAGATTTCAAACGTAATGCATTTAATTATGGATTAAAGTAAAGCCCATAACAAACATTCCATTCACACAGCATCTATTAAGTGGCAACATCATTTTTTAAGTTCAGGGTTTGATGTTGGCAGTTGATAGATAAAAAATAAAAAAAGAACTTTGCCACATATGATCGTCATTTCACTTCTGAAAAGATTATTACCCAGCTAGTGGAAAAAACATTCAACACATCGAGCATAGAAGTCCAATCTTAATATACCATAGTGACTCATGTGTCCATTCACAAAATGCAATATGCAGTTTATAATGGCAAGTCAGTTGGATGTGAAAACAGCAAAGAAACAAACTTCCCGCTTGACTGCTATGCATAGGAGAAGGACATTTCTGATATACGGAGTAGCGTTTCATCCATTGACTGGGTGATTGACACATCTGCATTTAAGCGAATCTCAATATCACTAAGGGGTTTAAACTCTGCTGCATTATCGCTGATCCATGCCCCATATCCTCAACTCTCCATCCATCTGCCATCCTGTGGGAGGACGAATGCCCACCTCTTCCATCCTGGCACATTACAAGTTATACAACAACAAAGCTATAGTTACATGAAATAACAAAAGGCGCTTCTATTTACAGTTGCTCAAGCCCTTATTAAGACACCTCACATGGATATCCACTAAAACAATTCACTATGTCTTCTGCACATGTACCTTGTTGTAAAAAAATCACGTTTTGATTCTCTCTTTTTCTCATTTCAGAGACCAAGGCAGTCGGCCCCAGAAGCTGACCCTCATCACATCCCATACTTCCATTCACTCTCATTCACCACAACCCGGACCCATTTAGGGATCACCCCGAGTTTCAATTGCTGCAGCAGCGACGCTCTAAATGAGCTCATATACACTTACATTCCAAATACCTCTACCGTCACCCACCGCACTAATACAGCAGTAAATGCTTCTGCGGGATCGCATATTGCCTCCATACTACCTAACATTGCACTTATGCACAACTCCACTGAACCACAATCTTCTGTAGCATCATTTCACCGGCAAGGACGCCCTAGATGCTCCACTGAGCAGAGACGCTCTGTTGAGCTAAACTCGTACATAGCAGCACTGCAACAGCAGTGATACTCTAGCCGAGCCCTTATTCCTTTTCATCCCTACATATCACTACTGAACGTATCTAACACTCCCGTGGGAGCAATCATAACTCTCCAATAGTGACCACCTCTGCAACAGCAGAGACGCTCTGCTGAGCTACACTCACCCATTGCACCACTGCAACAAGCACCAATGCTCTAGCTGAGCCCTTATCCACTTTCATCTCTACATATCACTACCGACAGTATTTAATATTCCTGCGGGAACACTCATAACTCCATACTGACCACCTCTGCAACAGCAGAGAGACCCTGCTGAGCAACACCTACCCCCATCCCCCACCCCCCTCATCCAAGGGCATTGGTTCCCCCCCCCAACTGATTAATAAAGGGCATTCCCACTCCCTGTCGCCCATGCACTGTCGCAAGATGCACCGTATGGACATTGCCATCCTATCACAACCCCAGCCAAATTTTCATATTTTTCATCTTACAAGCAGTAGTCCCCAGAACCCTCCAGCCATACCTCACTGCATGGAACACCTTAAAACACTTCCACACACTGTCCAAGCATTTTTTTTCCAGATCTTTCCCTCCTCACCATCACCTCATTCATATTGTATACACACACTATGCAAAGGCTATCAGTCCATCCACACAGCCCGCACCCTCAACGTCATGTTCACCCTAGCGTTTTACGGCTTCCTTAGATGCTCAGAATTCACAAACACATCCAAATTCAACCCCTCCATCCACCCTACCATCTCTGATTTAACTTGCTTGATAAAGAATGAAATGGTTTCTTTATCCTGCAGAGTAAAACAGAACAAATTCGCAACAGCCACTTCATTTACATCTTTGACCTCCCCTTTTTCACACACCCCTTCCACCCTCCTAGCATTCCTACAGCTGAGGAAATCCCAAGACTCCAACCCTTCCTCCCCACTTTTCACTGATGACGCTAACCGTCCAGTAACTCATTTTTGGTTCCAAAAACATCTAAAAGAAATGCTACACTTATCTGTTTTCCCCCTGAATCATTACTACGGGTTTTCCCCGGGTTTTCCTCCCACCGTCCAAAAACATACAACATAAGTAAACTGACTACTTTAAAATAGCATCTTAAGGCAACTCTGGTCAGATTTATCTCAGCAAGTTCACAAGCAGGGGCGTTCTTGAGACTTACCTGAGCTCAAACTCTCCTCTTGCCTACAAACGGGAGGGAGCCCCGGGCTCAATGATATTCTGAACTCAGTTCTCTCTCCCAGAACAGCATGCCAAATACACTTAGTTATCAGTCATCAGCTAAGTGTGAACTCTTGAAACATCTTTTTTTTTGTGAAAAGACATTGTTACACTACAGTGTTTGAAAAAGGACACTGTTGCACTGTGACTACTAAAATATATTGGTACACAACTGATTTTGAAACAAAAAATATATTGTTTAAATCAAGAGTGCAACTCTGGTCTGAGAAGTGGGGGACCAAATCTGAGCATTGGTGATAGTTTTGGAAATGTGCAGCAATGTTGAGTAACTGTGTGCAGATAAGCCTAAATTTCAATTTTATATGGCATTTTATCATAGCATATACAGTGAATTATTAAAATGAAAACAAGTGAAAGAATATAATTTTTAGGAAATAACTTAATTTATTTGTTTGTAAGATTAAAAGAACAATTTGGATTTTACATAAGACAGTGTAAAAAAAGAAGAAGCTAAATATCTAAAAAAAAAAAAAAAACGTCTTGGTTACTTCCGTAACCCATGTTCCATGAATAGGGAATGGAGACATGTGTCTGAATCTCAGACAATGGGAGTTGTCAGACGACCAATCACTTCTGAAGATAAGAAAATGGGCCAATGAAATGCCAATTGAATTGGCAGAGCTTTGCTCCATAGCTGATCCTGATGAGCTCATCAGGGCTATATCAGTCAGCCGCTGGAGCAGCTCATTTCGAATTCGCCTGCTGAAGAGCCGATCACTCAGCTCCCAGCTGGAGACTCAGATGCTGTGGCAGTGGAGACACACCTCTCCGTTCCCTATTCGAGGAACGTGGGTTACGGGAGTAACCAAGACATTCCCCTTCATATGGGAACTCCGTGTGTCTAAATCTCAGACAATGGGAGACGGTATAGAAAATGCCACAGCAGCTAAGCCCATCATGCTCCTGATGTGCAGATTGCCAAGCGAAGCGTAAGCGCACTGGCATCACCAAAAGCGCAACCTTCCAACGTCCCTAGGCCCTTAATTACTATTAGCATGGGAATCATACATTTTTATTGATAGGAGTCGTAATGTGCTTTCATACATTTTTATTGACAGGAGTCGTAATGTGCCTTCACCTAGCTAATATAGACTAGGAATATTTGAACTACGACAGTAGTTCAAAGTACCAGTACCAGTCCCCGAAGTGGGAGGACGCTGCGGAGGTCACCTGCCACTCAAGAGGGGAGACTTGATGACAATAAAACATATGGACTAGCCCTAATCAGGGGGAGTGCTACATATGATAGGCTGGTTAGCTGTTAGGAAAGACACGGGACCACCTGAAAGGGGGAACACACCGTGGTGGAAATGCATATGGCATCACCAATAGGGGACTGCACATAGATGGCACTGAACCTCAGTATGCGGGTTGACCACAAGGGAGCATACCAGACAGCACACTGAGCCATGTACTTGACTCCTCTGCTGAGTCAGGTGCTGGAGGCCTCAGAGGAATTCTCTAGGGTTCACCTGAAAAGGGAAACTTACTAGTAGAATAAGAAAAAGCACACGCATCTCCAGGTTAGGGAGCCTGGCGCAGCAAGCGTTTGTTGACACAAAGCTTAATTTACTCCCAAATGACCGGGGTAATCTGGTAATCGGTAGGAAACCGACTCCACTCGAGGATATAATCTCGAATGTGTTAGGTGTCGCCCAGCCTACAGCTCTACATGATCTGTTTGATACTCATGCCAAAAAGGAGGCATTGCTTATATTATTATTATTATTAAAATATAAGTGCGCTCTCTCCTCCGGGAAACACAGCTCGCGCTAGCACATGAAGCGAGGGTGATGGCATAATTAAAAAAAGCCCAACCTCTGCTTTGACACAGCACTTCCCTTCTGCTGATCATAACAGAAAAGAGCTGCTTAAAGACGTATGCTCTCGTGTCACATTAAGCGCAGTGCGCGGACATAACAATGAAAAGGCTGGGTCTGCCTCCTCCGCAGGCAGCACTTGCAGGTTCCTCACCTAATATTAAAAGGTTAGGAGCCTTGGCACAAGGTGAACTGAGGTTTCAGGTATATGTGAGAGTAGGCCGGTCCGAATTACTGGCACAATTCGCTGACCGAAAATGCCACCGGAATCCTGACCTTCCTGATACCAACGCGATCAGCAGAGCTGTCTAAGGACAGAAAACTTATAGATACCGAATCGAATGGCTCAACAGACCTAATCATAATCGCTGTGGCTAGAGAGATTGCAAGGGGGCAAGCGAGGGGGCAGGGATGGACTTAAACATCTCACGCCACGCGCCTCTGAGGAACCGGCTGATGAGGTTATGCTTTCCCAGGGCGCGTTCATCCCCGAAGAGAACCGCGATGTCCACACGCCAAACCTTCAGTGTGGAGGGAGACAGCCTTCGCTCCAGCTATCCTGAAGGAAGAAAACAACACTGATCTTACATGTTCAGGGATTTTCTCTGAAAAGAATCTCCATACAATGAATAGACTCCACTACAGGACGTAGGCATGCCTAATAGGGTGCTCTAGCCTGAAGTGACGGTGTTAATCATCACACTGATAGATCACCTGAGTCCTCCGCGCTCTGTCTAGAAACCATCCAAGGAGGTGCCAGGGGTGTCCATCCCAGAAAAAAAGAAGTGCTTTTTCCAGGGAATTTTCTCAGGGAGGGCCATCACAAGGAGTGTGAGTGCGGAAACTCGGGTGCGGTTGGGCCAAGGAGGCGCAACGAGCGATATCCGCTCCTTGTCTCCCTAACCTTGCACAGAGTCTGTGCGAGCAGGCTCACTGGGAATAAACGCATATGCGTAAACCCGAGGCCAGCTGAAAGCCAGCGCATTTGTGCAAAGCAAGGAAAGCAGCTAGCGAAGGGCCGCTCGGGAGAAACAGCAGGATGACCTGGGCATCTCTGAAGCGTGCCCACAACAGCTGGTCCATACCGGGGTGGAGTCTCCATTCTCCCAGAACATAACTGTCGTGAGAGCGAGTGGACTGGCATAGAGAGCTCAAACGGGATGTGAACAGCGTGCAGCTTTTAGCCGCATGACTCCAGAGGAGCAGATGGCGAGCGAGCTGGGACATGTGGCAGTAGCGCACATCACTCAAACGGTGGACACACACTATCGCAGCTGTGCTGGCTGTCCTAACCAACACTTGTTTCCCCCTACCGCTTCGGTAGAGACCGGCGGAGAGCAAGAAACAATGCCAACAGCTCCAGGCACTTGAAATGCCAATGCAAATTAAGTCCGGTTCACGAACCTGCAGCTGCATGCTCGATACACACAGCCCGCCAGCCCATACTGGAAGCATCTGTCAGAATGACAGCATGGCTGGACACTTGTTCTAAGGGCACCCAGGCACGTAGAAGGCAAGATCCATCCCAGGGCTGAAGGTGCGGAGACACAGCATAGTGACATAGCGTCTCCGCGCGCCATGGCCATCTGGGGACCCGATCGCGAAGCCAGCGCTGAATTGGCCTCATATGAACCATTGAGCGGTGTGATAGCGGCTACAATATCATATGCCCTGGAGCCTCTAAATAATTTCAGGGACCAATAAAACCGGCATATTAATCAGACAGTGCAGCGCCAGCCCAGCGCGCTAATATGAAGTGAGACATGAAGTGAGCGTCCTTCAGGTCCATAGCTGCAACCAATCCTACGGACGGACACACTGGGGCATGTGTTTCTGCATAATCATCCTGACCGTCATCTTGAACAGATGACAGAATTTAAAAGCGCAGATAGGATTGGCATAATCCACCACTCTCTGGGTACGATGAAGAGAGGGCGTACTCACTCTTCGTCTCGGCTGAAGGATGGGCTTGACTGTATCCTTCGCCAGGAGGATAACAATCTTCTCACGCGAGAGAGGGTGGCATAGCGATGATCGCTTATATACACACCCGTGAACTCGGGAGGCCAACAGCGATTTAAACGCATAGCCGAGTATGACCGTCCGCGTGAGCTACTACAACGGGCTGAGCAGCGCTAACCAGACTGACAGAGCCTGAACGAGCAGCACCACCGGAAGATCGCTGACGCACCTGCGGAGGGGCAGCTTTGGGATGGGAAGTGCTTACCTCAGGATACGGAGCGTCCCGAGGAAGAGGTTAAAATGAGAGATTGACTATTACCTTTCTCCCAGGATCCCGTGA
>CAIGQQ010010492.1:0-10288 GCA_903798035.1 Danio albolineatus
CTAATAAATCCCTTATCGGTCTATTTAATGTAGCTTGGACCCCTACAGTGGTAAACTACTAGTATTTTAACCAGTCTGTTGAACAGTTTCAAGCCATTAAATCTCTGAAAGAGCTTAAAACAGTTTAAGTGCACTGTGCAATGTATAGATTTACTCTTGTAGATTGTGTTACAGTACATGGTGCTCAGCTATAGCACTGAGTAAATAAGTAGAGTAATGACACATGACTGGCGATTAATAATGTGCTATCTTGTCAAATGTGCACTCAGTGCCATGGCTGTGTTAACTCACAGAGGAATTCTAAAGCCAAGATGTATGTAAAATCTAAAAGTGCGCTTCACTTCAAGGCAGTTTCGATATCTTGTATGTTGTTTGCAACTCCCTGATAAGCAGAGATTATAGCACTACAGTATCATTACATCCTTACAGACGCATTTATAGGCGCATTAACAGGAGCATTTATAGCAAATACACAGAAGAACATTTGGAATAATTTACCTCTACATGTTAGACAAAATCCATTCTGTTTTAAAATCTAGACTGAAAACTCATTTCACTAACCATATGAGAGTCTTGTGTCCTTTATTTGTTCTTTGTTTTAAATAGTGCACGCTTGTACAACACTTTGGTAAACACTTGTTGTCTTTAAAAGCACTTTATAAATAAAAGCAAGTTCTGAAACACCTGTGATCGGCCATTGTGTTTACATCCTCAACAGAAATGATGACGCTGAACGGCTGCGTTGATCACCACCGATCCATGACAGACGCAGTGGAGAAAACTCGTTCTACAGACAACCTGGTTCCACAAGTATTACTGTGATATCTTTACAGCTTTCATTTTCTCCCGGTGCAGCAAACTAACTGTCCAGCAAACTAACAAGCAGTGGATTGTGCACAGATATCTGCTTTCTAAGTAGATGGAACATTTAATTACTCGTGCTCACCTCCCTCACCATACTAAGCTACAATGACAAATAAGTGAAATTACATTCGTATGTAACCAGTTATGATCTATTACTGAATAGATACTGAACTGTTTTGGAAACGCTTATGCCGTACATCAGAAAAAGAGCTACTTCAGTTCTAAAAATGCAGCATTATGCATTTTACTCTCAATACAAAGATATAATCATTATCAATGTGTAGATATGAATAAAATCACATGCCTGCAAATGATTTGTTTTTTGCATCTTCTGCCAATCTACTGAAAGGGGCTCCACAATTGGTAACACAATATGTAACTGTCTGTTTGTTGTGGAGAAGTATTTACCTCAGTGTCTCCAGTTTACAGTTTCTCTTCAGTCCGTCAGAGAGAAGCTTCACTCCTGAATCCGGCATGTCATTGTTTCTCAGGTCCAGCTCTATCAGGACACAGTTTGAGGATTGTAGAGCTGAAGACATACTCTCACAGGACTGAGCAGTGAGATTACACCACTGTAGCCTGTGTAGAGGACAAAGAGCAACAAAATCAGCAGTAAGAAATGAGCACTGTTGAGTGTTCATGAGTCCAGTCTACAGTGATGAAAGTAACACTGGAAATAAATGATATATATACTGCTTCAAAAATAAAGGAAACACTAAAATAACACATTCTCGATCTGATGAATGAAATAGTCTATGCAACCCCCACCTGTGGACATCAGGCCCTCATACCACCCTCATGCCTCAGAACAAGCCTATTTATTTCCTTTAGAAATCTGTTCTTTTTCTTTCTTTATTTAAACTACATTAAACTAAATTAAACCTCTATTTCTCCATTCATATGACATTAATGCAGGGGTCTCAAACTGACAATGATTTCCATACACAGCTTTATATTTTCTTCACATCACAATAATTCTTGTATTAAAATGTATAAATATATTTATATATTATTTGTACCACAATTTTGTCCTTTAACACAAGCAGTCAGATATATAAACTGCACCTTTAAAAACTCAAGTACACGCACAGAAAAACAGAACAGCATTTATAGCAAATAAACAAATGTAAATATCCTGCTGGCTTTCTGAGCCTTGTCTAGTGAGTTCTTTCACCCCTATGATTGGTCACACGCTCAACAGAAAAAGGCTGTGATGGCTGTAACGCTCTGGCGCTGTTTACCGATGATAAACACTGATAAACGGCAGCGGCGATCACAGCTGATCCATGATAGACACAGAGGAGAAAACTGCAGACACGCACTCATGTCTGTATCCAGAAGTATCGCTGTAACCGCCCAGAGGAGATAAGAAGTCACACCAGCAGTTCAGATGGGCCAGAGAGAGAACATGAGTACTTTCATTTCCTCAATGGCAGTGAAATAGGGGCTTCTGCTGTAAGCGTCAGTGAAAGTCCAGCAAACAAACACGCTGGGAAATTGTGCACAGTTTCTGAGTTAAGTAGTCGGAGCGTTTTAAATACTCGCTCTCGCCTCCCTCACCATAGTAAGATACAGAGATACATATCGCTAATGAGATAAATGACATCAGTACATAATAACTGGTTATGATCTATTACTGAACCCATACCGAATTGTCCGCGTCTGCATCGCGGTGCACCGTAGAAACAATTAATTTTGACATCCCTAACACACACACAGGTATTCACCGCGCACAAGTTAATGGAGAATAAATTAAAATAAATACTGCAAAGCAAATCAGGAATCTCTGACATTTCCCGAAACAGCATCCGGCAAGATCCGACTCAATTTAAGCACTGATTTATATACATTTATCTGCGTATAATGTCCCGCTGGGCAGCAACTTAAAAAAACCTCTTTTTGAAGTGTTGTGAATGAAGCGCGCTGGGACGAGTGTCCGCGTGTGTCCAATAGAAACGAGTAGCCAGCAGACACTGAAGAAAACACTCGCTGCTGTAACTGTCACTCATTGAGAAGTGTTTCTCTGCCTGCGTCAAGCCGATGTCCCGCCCCCGAGAGCCATATACCCCACCGGGATTGGTAGGTTCATTCAGCTCCACACACAACACTGTAAAGTGTCATATATTTCAAACTCACAGGCCGCACTGACATTAAACTTTCAAATTAAGGCCGGGGCTACAAATTATTGTCCCGTGGGCCACAAGTTTGAGACCCCTGCTTTAATGAACTATTGATCAGATTATTAATAACTAATCAAAGAGCATTTTACTGATCTCAGTGTGAAGTTTAGTGTTTAGTCCTGCAGTAAAATGTAATATTAGAGGTATGTCTGCGGCGAGACGGCAATACTGTGTCTAAAATGACACTATTTCTCTGATCAGAAAACAAACACAATTATCCAAGCGCAACACTGTGTTAGATTTGAGCAAATAATGAATCAAACTGAATCAGTATTGAGATGAGGAATAAACAGTGTTTATGTGAATCTGTTAAAGCAGGGTAGTGATTCACTAAACTGATCTGAGTCTTCAGTGCAGACTGATGTGTGTCTTCTGTGATCAATGAATGAATACTCACAGAGCTCTTCTGCAGTTTCTCACAGCTGGTATCAGTCTCCGTTTTCCCTCAGCTGATGTGTTAAATTTACTAGAGTCAAACTCATCCAGCGGCTCCTCTAACATCTCAATCATGTAGGAGATTGTTGAGCAGTGAGCAGGAGAGAGTTTCTCCTCTGAGTGTTTGTCTGATTTCACAAACTCCTGAATCTCTCTGGCCAGAGTCTGATCTTTCACCTCCAGCAGACAGAGGAACAGATTGATGGACCTTTCAGCTGAGAGACTTGTCTTGTCAACTTGTCTTGTCAGACTTCTCTTGATCTTGTCTTTAATGTACTGTGTGATTCTCCTGATGTTCTCTGAGCTCTCCTCTGTGTGTGTCAGTAGATCCTGAAAGAGTCTCTGATTGGACTCCAGTGAGACGCCCAGCAGGAACCGCAGGAACAGATCCAGATGACCATTACTGCTCCTGACAGCTTTATCTACTGCTGATCTGAGCAGATCATACAGAGACTTCTCAGAGCTGGCCTGTAGATATTGATTATATGAATATTCTTCATCATAAATCATCCTCAGCGGTTCTCTCTTCTTTGTTAAATGGCAGTAAAACACACAGAAAGCAGCCAGAAACTCCTGGAAGCTGAGATGGATGAAGCTGTAGACTTTCCTCTGATGAATCACAGATTCCTCCTTGAAGATCTCAGTGCAGATCCCAGAATACACTGAGGCGTCAGTGACGTCTATGCCGCTCTCAATCAGGTCCTCCTCATAGAACATCACATTGCCCTTCATCAGCTGTCTGAAAGCCACTTCAGCAAGTCTGACGATCACTCCTCTGTGGGACTGCAGGAGTTTCTCTGGATCTCTCTCTTCATACTTCTGCTTCCTCGTGTTGATCTTCAGCTGTCTGAAAGCCACTTTAAGTCTGAGGATCACTCCTCTGTTGGACTGCAGGAGTTTCTCTGGATCTCTCTCTTCATACTTCTGCTTCCTCCTGTTGATCTGAAGCAGCAGGAAGTGGATGTACATCTCAGTCAGAGTTTGAGGGATTTCTGCACTCAGATCTTCTTCCAGGAGCTTCTGAAGCACAGTGGAGGAGATCCAGCAGAAGACGGGTATGTGGCACATGATCTGGAGGCTTCTTGCTCTTCTGATGTGGGAGATGATTCTGCTGGCTTGACGCTCGTCGCTGATTCTCTTCCTGAAATATTCCTCCTTCTGAGGCTCAGTGAATCCCTGAATTTCTGTCAGACGGTTGATGTATCTGGAGGGGATCTGATGGGCTGCTGCTGGTCTGGAGGTGATCCAGATGAGAGCAGAGGGAAGCAGATCTCCTTTCATGAGGCTCCACATCAACACAGCCACTGATGAAGATTCAGTCACAGCACAAACTTTCTCCTCATCTGAAAACTTCAGTGTGATTCTGCTTTCATCCAGACCATCAAAGATGAACACAACTCTACAGTGCTCATAAATCTCAGGCTCCAGATCTTCAAGTTCAGGATGAAAGTCCAGCAGGAGTCTGTGAAGACTGTACTGATGATCTCGGATCAAGTTCAGCTCTCGAAATGGAAGCACAAACATGAAATCTACATCCTGATGGTCTTTTCCCTCGGCCCAGTCCAGGATGAACTTCTGCACAGAGACGGTTTTCCCGATTCCAGCGATGCCTTTAGTGAGAACAGTCTTGATCTGGGCTTTCTCCTTCTTGATCTTCTCCTCGTGTCCTGCTCCAGCTGAGGCTTTAAAGATGTCATTGCAGTAGACTGGAGTGTGTTGTGAGGGTTGTGTTCTGGCTCTTTTCTCCATCTGTGAAACCTCATGTTCTTCATTCACTCCTTCACTCTCTCCTTCTATGATGTAGAGCTGTGTGTAGATCCTGTTCAGGAGGGTTTGAGTCTCTTGATGGTTGATTCCCTCAAATAATCTCTCATACTTGTTCTTCATGCTAGTTTTGTGCTGGTCTTTGACTCTCTGGAGTTCATCATGTTCTGGTTGGAGTGAATCCTTCTGCAGGTCTCCAGTCTGATCATCTCTATCCACACTGCAGGAACAACAACAACACACAGAATCAATGAGTAGACCCACATGGTTATGCCCCATGGGTCAAAAAGGATGTAAAAAGGGGACATCCAAGAAAGCCAAAATTACAGAACACAATTTATGAAGGAAACTATTTTAAACAAATGAAGTATAATGAAAATGTCCTGCTGAATACTGAAACAGTCCATGTGTGATCAATAATGTACAACACTAAATACCTGTTGGCGGATGATGGGGTTTTCTCACTCAGGTCTGGTCGATGACCCATTGACACGTCACTCTTCATAGACACAGAGCTGGACACACATGATCCTGATCTCACACTGAAGACACAAACACATGAGAGGAAAAGGAGCATCACAACTTCATGTGTTGTTCAAGGTGTAAGATAAGTCTTCAGTGTGTAAAGTTTCAGATCAATATAGCCATCAGATCATTTATTATACCCTTCTGAATATGTGAATCCCAGCCCACCGTTCTCACTCGTCTGTCTCCTGCATTCAAAGTTCTTCATTGAAGTCAATATTCATATTAAATACATTCACGTGGAGTTTACCTACAGCTCTGCTCATTCTCCAGTCACATTTTATTCTCTTTTTTTCTAAATATTTTGCTAATCTGCAGCAGAATGTCAACAGAGTATTGTAATATCTTAACTAAATCGTAATCGTATCGTAACTAAAAACTTAACATATGAAATAAACGCACTTCGTTTCTACACTTACAAACTCCTCCATGTAAATTGTAAATGCGCCATGACCGCAACTGACTCTTAAAGGTAATGTGAGACGAGCGTCTGATTGGTTTAATGCAGGTTATGCTCAAAACACACCCAGAACTCATTCAGAGAATAAGCACAGCCCTGTTAGACCATGCACAAAGCGGATGTTTCTGATATTTGTCTGCCACCTTGTTACTTGGATTATCTTGTGTTTGCTTTAATCTTCACCTTGACATTTGGATTTTTTGGTCGTTTGGTCACATTGATTTCATTTGGTCTCTTGATTTCAAACTCACCATGACAAAGATAACCTTTTACTACCACAGTTTATTCAGATGCTTTATTTTAAGTAAATATAATAATAATAATAATAATAATAATGATTTATGGTCAGATATTTGTCCTAATCAGGACTATGGATGAATACATTCAGAACAATTCAAGTCAGAAAAATACATACCATTCTAGTGTTTACTAGACATTTTTATGGGGAAAAAATCCTTAAAGTATATTTTTTTTAAATCCTGATGAACACTGCACAGTTTTTGTGTGACCAATAATGTAAACCACAAATACCTTTTGGCAGATGATGGTGTTTTCACTCTGAGCAAAGAATCTGTGTTGGTTTTACGACATAGTTTTGAGCGCTCAAGCATTTGAGACACAAATGATCCTGATCTCACCCTAAAGACACAAACACACCAGAGGAATAAACTGTCCATCATTTGATCAGCAACACAGATAAGTGCACTGTTGTTGGTCTTTGTTCCTCAGAGAAAGTGTTGAAATAATGGTGTAAAAACAGAGTCAGTACCTGTGTTTCTCTGAGAGAGAGTCCTTTACTCGCTCCTCTGCCATACTGCAGCTAAAACACCAATGCAGACATTAGCAGAGCTTTGAGGAAACAATCATACATATATACAGTCCTTAACATGAATGCAGTTGGTTTAACCCCCGCCCGATCTGACATCCCAGGTGTTTCACCTCTGACTGAAGAGAAATGCATGTTATATAGAGTTGATCAAGAGAAGTTCAGCTTTATCCAGTTCTTTATTTAGTCAGTGAGTATTAAAATGTCCATCTATTACTGAAGCCGTGTGGTTAGTTAATCCAAGATGGCGCCGAGCATGGCCGCCGTGTTAGGAGCTCTCAGCAAACCTTGTTGTGTTTTGTGTGTTTTACTTGTATTTTTGTTGTTTTTCTTGTTGGATGTACACACGCTTACTGCCTACGAAAGACACACACTTCTGGAAATTGGTTCCCTCGTCGCACATCGAAAACCAGACTTTGAGTTCTTTAACGACGCTCTGTTTACAAACACAGCAACAGAGCCCTTTGTCTGCGTCACACAACCGCGGCGACGACGAAAACGCAGCCGGAAAAGAGGAAAGAGAGCCGGCGTCCTCGTCAGACTTAGACGCCGTGGCTTTCGACCTCCGCTCCCCACCATTCTGTTGGCTAACGTTCAGTCACTGGACAACAAACTTTGCGAGCTACGGGCGCGCATTTCCTTCCAACAGGAAACAAGAAACTGCTGCATTATCTGTCTTACAGAAACCTGGCTATCTGCGGAGGTTCCAGACACAGCTGCTGAACTTTCGGGGTTCTCCGTGCACCGCGCGGATAGAAGGAAAGAACTCACAGGGAAAAGCAAAGGAGGAGGTGTTTGTTTCTTTATTAACAACTTATGGTGGGATGAGAGAAACATTCACTCGGTTAGATCGTTTTGTTCTCCTGATCTGGAATACCTTACGCTTCTGTGTCGACCATACTCACTACCAAGGGAATTTACAGCGATTATCATCACGGCTGTTTACTTCCCCCCCTCAAGCCAACACAGAACAGGCGCTCAAGGAACTGTTTGTGAGCACAAGCGAGCAGGAAACTGCACATTCGGAGGTAGTGTTTATTGTTACAGGGGACTTTAACAACGCCAATCTCAGGAAAATCGCTCCAAAATACTTCCAACACATCACCACAAACACACGTGGTGATCGTATTTTGGACCATTGCTACTCTCCATTCCGGGACGCCTACAAATCCCACCTACGCTCACCATTTGGCAAATCAGATCACTCCTCTGTTCTGCTCCTGCCTGCTTATAGACAGAAACTGAAACGGGAACCACCCACTCTCAGGACGTTTCAGAGCTGGTTTCTGATGCTTCTGATGACGACATCGAAGTGTACTCAGACACTGTTACGTGCTTCATCAGAAAATGCATAGAAGACGTGGTTCCAACAAAAACTGTCCGTATCTACCCCAACCAAAAAACATGGATCAATGTCGAAGTTCAAACAGCCCTATCAGTGCGAACTTCTGCCTACAAATCCAGAAATGCAGAGGAACAAAAACAGGCAAACTACAACCTCAGAAAAACCATCAAAGCAGCAAAACGTCAGTACAAAGACAAGGTAGAAGGTCAATTTAACACCAATAACGCAAGGAGCATGTGGCAGGGACTTAATTACATTACAGACTTTAAAAGTAATAAACCAGCCACCGTAAATATTGCTGCGTCTCTCCCGGATGAGCTCAACTCTTTCTACGCCCGGTTTGAAGCCCAGAACAGTGCGCACACACAGCGCACTCGATACAGATACGCGGCCCATACAGAAACGGTGAGCACACTCTGTCTCTGTAGTGGATCTTTCCGTCGCGTGAACATCCGCAAAGCTACGGGCCCAGACGGCATTCCTGGACGTGTACTTAGAGCATGCCCACACCAGCTAGCGGGGGTTTTCACAGACATCATTAATCTCTTGCTCTCTCGGTCTGTGGTTCCCGCGTGCTTTAAGACCGCTACTTTTGTGCCAATACCGAAATCAGCTAAAACCACCTGCTTGAATGACTGGCGTCCGGTTGCACTGACACCCTTCTTCAGCAAGTGCTTTGAGAAGCTGATTAAAAACCACATCTGCTCTGTGCTGCCCGCTGTTATGAATAACTGTTATATCTTGCACGTTTCAGTTGTGTAGCAGCAGAACTTGTCATTATGAGCAATATTACATGCATTTAAGGATCGCTGGTGTCACTCTCTCACACGTTTTGTCCTAAAGCCACTACTTTATGCTTAGTGTATGGCTGACGGCGTGTAGAAATTACACTTATTACTAAGCCACACTGACATGCTATTTCAGAGCGAATATTCAGAGTAGCGGTAAACAATATAGGGAGCGCGTAACAGGCTGTCATTGATCAGAAATGACCCAATGTAACGATAAAAGCAACTTCAACTCAGTAAAGCAGGCTAGGCGTATTAGTGCTGTTTACTGATGTTCTGTTGTTAAACTTAATATAAATCTACATTATCGATGCTGTAAAAGGTCCTAATGAAACTGAAATAGTCACATCAATCTATCACCGGGAGATTTCAGTGGCTGAACAACACTACTGTGCATATAACCCATTCATAACAACCCAATCAACATCAGCTCTGTGTGACTGAAAGAGTTTTAACACATAACATTACCTGTCTAACAGAAAGCAGCAGCAAAACTAACTCCAGTACTGATTCAGGAGTTTAACAAATTTTGATTCAGCATTTGTTTTAACTTCTGTCACTCTCCCTCCCTCTCCCTCTCTCAGCGGATCTGCGTGAACGAGTGCACAGATGTGCAAATCTATATTTGTTGACAGACAGTTTGGGCTACTTATCAGCATTATGGGAATTATCGGCCCAACAATATTTAATTTGATGAACATTTTTTTAGTTTTATACCTCACCCAGAATATAAAAATACATATAAACACATTTAGATCATTTACTGTAATCATTACTATTGGAATGTGAAGAGACTTTCAACCAGCACAACACAACACATTTCTGAAGACAATCACCTACTGCACCTTTAACTATTTAAATGGATAGGTTGTTTATTGGTGATGGAAATCTTCAGGGACGTGACCTGATTTCGAAATGATTTTTAGCAGCATTTTTCCTATTTCTTCTGCTGTACATTAACATCTTTACAACTTTACATTTTAACAAATATAAGACATTCTATGCTTTTGTTTAATGATTGGAATTTCTGTATGACAGTAGGCTACTGCTAGGCCACACACACACACACACACACACACACACACACACACACACACACAC
>CAIGQQ010010590.1:711-16988 GCA_903798035.1 Danio albolineatus
ACACAAACACACAAAAACAAACACACACAAATATGCATACAAACGGATACACGCTCAAACAGAAACACGCACACACACAAACACACATTCAAACACACACAAAAATACATTCAAACACACACACACAGAAACATAAACAGGCACAGACACTCTCACACAAACAGACACACACAAATACAAACGCACACACACACAAACATGCCCTCAAATGCACACAAGCTCAAACACATACAGAAACACACACAGACAGAATCACAGACACACAGATGAGCAGTATATTCAGGAATGTTGACCGCTGCAGTCATTAATGTGATGTTGTGTGTAAATATAGTCACATCTCCAATCCACACAATTAAGAATAAACACAACATGTCAACAACATTCAACAAAAGCAGACACACACACACACACACATCACAGCTCTTGTCGATTAGCGTCTGAACTCAATCCGATGATCAGTGATACAGCGGTTCTGCCCATCTGCTGTTGTGAGCGAGTATGAAGGCTCTCCACTAACCTTGCTGGCCATGTCTATGAGCTTAGCGTCTCTGCAGGAGTCTCTGCGCTCGTCATATTCATCTGAACTGTCCTCTGAATCCAACGCTACACACAGCACAGAGCACAACAACACACATCAGCACACGTTCACCGTCAGCACAGAGACTGCAGGATTAAACTCACTGACACAACATCTGCTCAGATACACACACATTCACACACCTTTACACAAATGTGAGATTTTATGTGTGTCTGTGTGTGCGTATGTGTGTGTGTGTGTGTGTGTGTGTGTGTGTGTGTGTGTGTGAAACTGCCCCTTTTATGCTGCGTTCACACCAGACATGGATGAAGTGTGATTTACATGTTGAAGGGGTGCTCCAGAGCAAGGTAAGTTGGGTAAGTTACTTTAAAAAAAGTAATTAATTACTAATTACTTAATCAATATTGTATTTAAAATACTTATCTAATTGCTGTGTCTGAAAAGTAACTTAATTACTCAATAAGTAACTTAACTAAATACTTCTTGAAATCCCTTTAAACCTTGAGTGGACAAATAATAAATATTTAACTCTGTAAATAATAAATACTTAGATAAAACATGAGTCAAACATGAAATTTGAACATGATTTTAGTTTACTGAATCATCTTTATTATATTCTATTTTAAAAAAACTATAATAATTACATGCATAATAATGTTTAGTTTGCAATGTAACCTTCTTAAATATTATTCTGCATATCTATCGATCAGGCAGGATCAGGCAATCTCTACAAAAACAGCATTATGTTTGGCGGTATTAGAATGAAAGCCCCGTGCAGTATGATCGGAAGTGGACAAAAGGCTTCAGATTTATCCGGCATGTTTTTGAACTGGATTGTGTCTCTCTTGTTTACCTGTGATCCGATCCAGCAAAAGGTGTCTTATTACTCTGTAAACAGAGCAGCATCAGTCATGTTAAACTCGCCGACTCCCTCTGTCACATCTGCGTAGTCATCCTAGCCTTTCTCATAGTAATCTTCATAGCCCATGTAAGGTGCGCGATAGCCTTGAAAAAGCCGCGCGCTACAGCACGCAGGCGCGCAATGAGGAAGAATAAATAGATTAATACTGTAATGTTCTTGTCTGGGAATATTTTCATTTGGTAAAACAGCCACTCGCTTCAGCTGAGTCCGACATCTTACGCTTTATGACTAGCAGCAAACTGGCGCGCGGCGCTATCACATGCATCTGCACTACGATGATTTTAAAGCGCCAGAGTTTACTTTTACCTTTAGAACATAAATTAATAAAATTGTGTAAGATTATTCAGCGAGTTTAATTATTTTACAATGTAACGTAGGTACATTATAAGTAGGCCCACATAGAATATGCGCGCGCAGAATTCCGCAGATTTCCGCAGATTCTTAGTCCATCATTGATTCTGTTTATTTACTGGTGTAAATGTGTGTAAATGTATATTTATGCAGTTTTTTAATTAATTTCAGTAATAATATTGACTAATATCAAAATATTTATATGATTTATTTACAACACAGTATGTAAAGTACTATTTTCTGTTTTTTACGAAAGATTTTATATGAGAGACTTGCTTTGTTTACCAAATAAAGTTGATCTAATTGGATTCGCATTATAAACATTAAATAAAAGTTAAAAAGGTATTACTTTTATTTCATATATTAAGGTATTTGTTATGATACTCCCAAGATCATTCCGCATAAATCCGCAGATTTTTAACAAAATACTCCGCAGAAAGAGCAAAAAATGTCCACAGATTCCGTCTGGCCCTAATTATAAGTAACTGTAATTAAAATACCTAAAAATGAACAGTAATTAGTTACTTTACTTTTTCAGTGGAAAAGTCATTTAATTACACTCACCTAACACTGGTCCAGAGTGTATTTTTAAGGCTTGGTTGTGTTTACAGGGTGCAAAGCAGTGTGTGCTCATGCTTCACGTCCGTATATCTTACTCTGATTATATACAGCTACTCAGCTAACATGAAAACAACGGTCATATTTCCTAGTTCCTCCGAAAGCCTGTCCTCAAGGGGCTCTGATTGGTCAGCTAACATAATTTGTCTCTCCCTTTCCTGTCTTTGGGTTGCAGATAATTAGAGAATAAACCTCCTCAGTGACTGTCTTGAGTGTCCTTCTCCACTGTAAATACTATAATCATAAAAATGCTTTACAATTTGATTTACATTATAATTTGCACTTTAGTGTTTTAGGTTTGTTTGAATGAAAAGCTGTAATTTACAATTAAAATAAAAATAATATTTGCAATTTTTTTGGAAATATGATTTTTGATGCATTGTTTTTGTTTTCAAAATATTTCGGAATAAAGACATTGATAATGCAAATACGTCATTTTGAAATGTTTCTTAGACTACATGAAGTAAAATGCAGTAATAGGTTTTGAAAATAGTTGAAATGTAGTTTCTGTAAGCTATTACTTAAAAAAATGCTTTTATTTTTCATTTTTATTCCCAAAAAGTCCAGGCGTTTTTTATAAAGAGACTCCAAATGGACACCAAATGAGGAAATGCCACAAATGTTGATCTAAAATACTTTTTTTCTTGTGTGGTTTTGTAAGCAGAACAGTTTTTAATAGATATGCATATGTGCATTATGTCATTTTGACTCATATAGTCATTTGGTTACCAGGTGTCCATTTGGAGTTTCCAAATGGCTTTTTAGACGCCTAGACTTTTTTTAAATAAAAGCTTACAGAAGCTATATTTTTATGAGTATCATCATGAAATTTGAATCAAAACCTAGTGAGACATTCAGCTTTATATTTCTGGTGTTTCTATGCCATTATCCTGATAGTCACATCCATTTTTCCTCTAATGAATTTCATTGAAACTAATCGCAATTCACTTTCACCAATATTTTACCATATTTTACTCCGTTTCTTTACTACTTTAAGCTATTTTGCCCCTTGGGTATCAAACTAGCCAATGTCTAGTTTCAAACAAAACCAGACTTGTGAACATAGACCACAGGGTTCAAGAGCTACTGACATTTATATTTGGGTAAGTCGTTTTCCAGAAAATACTCAAAAATAGGCCGCAGGTTTAAATTAGGAAAATTATCATTTTATATCACTTTTCTACATGGATGGATGGATCAGTGTCCGCACGGGCATTACCAACAAAGAAAAAGTTTATATGTTCATATATGATTTTATTCAACACAACTAGCATAAGCCGAGTATTTAGTGTGAGTTGGTGCTACTTTGCCTAATGGTCAGTGCAGTAAGAGACTGTATGATCATCAATAATGTTACTTGAGCACAAAAGTTTGTAACATACAAAATTGTAAAAATTGTTATGTTTGTTTGGTTTTCTTTGTTTGCACATTACTACACAGCGCTAAAGTCCAGCATCTTCACATTGCCTTTAGTCTTGACTAGTGTGGTTGAAGGACTTCTGTCCTGTGAGCCCTGTACAAATGTGTCAGAAGTATTGATGCATGCTAAAGCTGGATTTATACTTTCGCCTGGCGCCGCATTGCATGCCTCCGCTGAGTGCGCGTGCACCTCGCGAAACAGACAAGGCTTTTATACTCGCCACGTTCGCCGTTGTGATATTCTTTAAAACGACAGGGGGCGCTCAAATGAAACTGACCGTAAAGTCAGACAGATAAACCGAGAAGTAGAAAGTTTCAGGAACTACGTCATAACATTAACATTATTGATGTTTATTAAACTTGTTATTTTTATTATTTTTATAAATTATCTTAATGATTATAAAGATTTTTGTAACCATTCAAGATTTTTTTAATCAAACTTTGATGCATCACTTGCTTTTGTTCACATCTCAGACAGTTTTACCTATTAAAGTGTATTAAAATATTAATGAGATAACATGGGTTGCTCAACAAATATATATTTTTATTATGGCAAGAATAAAAGCAAAAAGTACACTTACTAAATATTACAGATGTTTTTTATTTATTTAGCCGCTCCACAATTCACACAGTACTGTCTGGCTAGTTTCTGTCCTCTTCTCATGCTAAAAAGGCAATAATAATCCAACATTCCTGACCATTATCACCATAAAGCCTAGAAAAACAGCATCATGTTGTAAACCGAAGGTTTAAATATTCCTGTCCAGTTATCAAAGACATAATTCGTGAATTCATTATAGTTTTGTAACTATTAAACTGTTTTAAATTCAGTTGTTATAAACACATCAGTGTTAAACCTGTGACTGGTGGACAAATATATTCAGTAATTGTGTAGCTGTGTCTCCATTGGCCTCTTTTGGCTTTAATAAACTCATCTCTCAGGTTTTTCCAAACTTTTTAACAGAAACTTTCCTCCTTTCTCACTGCTGTTGCAATTTCTAGCCAAGAATTATTGATCATCTGGTTATCTCTATGATCACTGATCATGAATATGTCTGTACAGTAGTACCTGTTTCAGACAAAATCTCTTCAAAGTGATTCATATTCAACTCAACTCAGACGCGGCGCCGCGCGCACTGTTCACTCGAGTCTCAAAATATACCCTCGGCTCCTCCAGCTGAAATCATGTCGCGCGCACCCAAAGCGAACGTCCGCAAACTCCACGATAACGTCATATTTGCCGCGCGCACTCAAGCGAACTAGCGGACGCGTCGAGGATAAACCAGGCTTCAGGGTCCGTATGTTATATCTAGTGTATATATCTATGGTTCTGTTTTACATCTGTCGCTACGGTGATGCACAGACGTCTGTAGCTCCACCCTCTTCTAAAAAGAGCACAATCTCATTTGCATTTAAAGGGACAGTCACCAAAACGCCACCATTAGGATCTAAGCTTAAAAGGGTCAGTTTCAGAGAGCTGGAGAACATTACCTGTGTGCTGTTCTCAGCTCAAACACACACACACACACACACACACACACACACACACTCTAGACCAGTGGTGCCCAAACTTTTTCTGATGAAGGGCCAAAAAACTTGATTTAGGGCCGTGGGCTGCAGGTAAATATATCAAGCTGTATTACAAGGTTTCCATGAATAATTTACTTGTTTATTTAAGAAATAAACAGAAAACATTACTTAAGCATACTAACTAATCTATTATATATTTTTTCCATTTTATAGTGAACCTATTATAATGAAAACATAAGAGTTCCATTTATCACATCATGGCGTTTAATGCTGAATACACTAGTCAAGCTGCACCTGCCTTCATTTACAACAGTGTTTCTCAACTGGTGGGTCGCGATGCAAAAGTGGGTCGCGGGATCCTTTTAGTGGGTCGCGGAGTGTGTGTAAAACATTAATTTTTAACTTATTTTGCTTATACCGGACTTTTATTTTGAAATGCTCATTTTATTTTGAAATGCATATACCTGACTTTTATTTTGAAATGCTCATTTTATTTTGAAATGCATATACCGGACTTTTTTTTAAATGCGCAATTGTACTTTGTAATATTTGTATAATTTGATACATTTTGTCCAATGAAATCAATGTAAAAATTGTTTATTTGTTAAGGCCCGTGCACACCGAGACGTTTTTTGCTCGCGTTTTCGGTCGGCGTTTGACGCCTCGAGAATAAATAAAGGGCGCCAATGTGATTGTGCACACCAACGCGCAAAACGGCGAGGTAAAAGCGTCATTTTTAAAGAAACGCCTCATGCTCGTTTTTTTGTTTTGACGCCCCGCGTCAAAACCTTCTCCACCAATCAGATTCCCACTGTTGCTCACGTGTGCGGAGCTGCTGAAGTTACAGTAAACACCCCTTGGAGGCGCTCAAGCGCAAAACTGTCAATGCGAGCGCAGATGCCCAGAGGAGATATTAACGCGGAGCTGCTGACTGCACTGGTGAACAATAATCATTTCTTCATCGCTAGAGCTGCTACTTAAACCATCCCTGCTTTGCCGATCGCAACAACAAGCGTATAAAACTTCCTCTTTTCTTCTTCTGTGTAACAAGCGGGTGTCAGAAGCTTGGCGCCACCGTGTGCACCATCTAACGTCAAGGAGTGATTTTGCATGCTCTCCTGCTCGACGCCAGAGAAAATTGCTTGGGCTTGAATGCTGAAAAACGTCTCGAAAAACGCCGACGATAAACGCAAACGAAAAGCGTCCCGGTGTGTACGAGCCTTAAGTCTTGGTGATTTTCTTATGATTTTTCTGTCACTACTTGTGTATGTTAACAAAGAAATACAAATTAATTCATTATAATTCCTAAAATTAAAATATAGTTCCTAAAAATTTGGGTCGCGGCTTGATGACCATGTAAAAATGTGGGTCCCGTGACCAAACCAGTTGAGAACCACTGATTTACAAGATTTAATTCACATTCAACATTTAAATCAAGTTAGTTTTTTGTGGCTTAAAAATAAAACGAACAAATGAAAGGTTACGTTACATTAGAAATGACAATGTGTATTAAAACCATTAACCCCAACTCTCTCCAAAACTCTCCCTCTTTTCTCAAATGGGATGGTGGGTCAAATCAAAGGTTACAATGGGCCAACTTTGGGGTCTAGACACAGCAGAGATACATTTACAGCTTGTAATGGGGCAGAACAGGTCTCCTGTTAATGTAGTCTAACACTGAACGGTCTACTCACTGTTTTTGTGTGGCGGCGGGGCGTCTCTCTTCAGGCTGTCGTGTGCAGGTCTGACCCGCGGAGGAACGTCTGGCACTGGATCCGGATCTGCTGGATCATCTGCAGGAGCACTGGAGCCACACACAAACACAGAAGATCCATCAGTACCAGAGGAAAACCTGCCGACAACACTGATCATCCGATACAGCTTCTTCATCCTCAGCGGAAATCAAGACTAATAGAGAGCGGGACGAGTGTGTGTGTGTGTGTGTGTGTGTGTGTGTGTGTGTGTGTGTGTGTGTGTGTGTGTGTGTGTGTGTGTGTGTGTGTGTCTGGTTCTTGTCCCTGCACGCCTGTGAGAGTTTAGAAACACCTGATACAACAGGTTTATGATAAAGATCCACTAAAACACCTGTGCTGATATGAGTCAGGTGAACACACACACACACACACACACACACACACACACACTGAGAGCTACACAAACTGAGCACATTAACCTCTTAAAGTCAAGAGCTGTTTTTGGGATTTCCGCCTGGATTTTGCCTTCCCAAATTTAAAAGCTTCCCTAATCCACATGCAGAGGTGTAAATGCAAAAGTTTGGTATCATTTTAAAGAAAACACTTTGAATTTTCATAAAACACTGTTGAAAGTGATTAAAACAATTGTATATGTTGTCTGTGTTATCAAACACTTAAAAAAGAGGCGCTTTCTGTATTTTTTTTTTGTAAACTCAAATTTAAAAGAGTACCTTTTAGGATCTGTGTGGTCTAGGTTGCTGTTTTTATAATTTTGGTGGTTCCTGCACATGTCAGTAACCATAGGAAAAAAGAAAAATGTTTCTATCATAATCTATGCAAAAGTTATTGTATTCCAACTGATGAGAGGTGCTATACTATTTTTTTATGTAATTTCCGCCTACCAAATTTTGAAAGCTTCCCATATCCAAATGCAGTGGTATAAATGACAAATTCCAGTGTTATTGGACAGAAAACCCTTTGAATTTACAAAAGAAACTGCTGAATGTAATAAATAATATTGTATATGTTCTCTGTCTCATGATGAACCACTTCAACATATGGCGCTTTTTTATTTTTTGGTCTAAAATGCTTTTTTAAAAGTGTGTAAGTGAGCCTGTGTGAGCTGTAGAAAACTCTAGACAGTTCTGCTTGAAACCAGCAGGTGGGAGCAAACAACAGAAAAAAAAATTTTGTTTCTATCATGTAATTTGCCAGAATTATTGCAATTCAACTAAATAATGGAAAAATTACTTTTTGGTCATTTACATCTCCAAGTTCACCAGTTGTGAAAAGTGCAAATCCAAGACATTACAAGGCACATTACCTCCTAATTATTACTTTTACATGATGAGAGCTATAGCAACATAAGTTTCCAGTACTTTCTCACTAGTAAAAGTATTTTTTATCTCTTCCCCATTTTAGGTAATTTTCATAACATTATATCAAAGAAATCAATGACACAAAGTTTCTTTTTTGTCTTTTTATTTTCCAAGAACAAACTGTGCAAAAGTTAATGTATCTCAGTCCTGATTGGCCGATCTGATCCCATAATATCTCGGCTGAAGCAGAGACTTTCGTGATATACAAGCCGTAGATCGGTCATGTTTTCATATTTTCATTATTTTTTCAAACATAATTTGTTGTGTTTTGACCACGCCAGACATATAAAAGGATTACTTATGCACACAACTTCAAAAACAGCGGGGAAAGGACTCGTTTTGAAGCAGACAGCATAAGGTAAAAGATGACGTAGCATTTGTGGCTTTCTGTGCGATCTTGGCCTGCTTATTGATCATAAATTTAATGTTTTCACTCCTGCGTCATAAAGACACGGTGATTCATTCGGCAACTGTTTGATATATGAATATAATTCAGTAAAAAGAACGCTGGAATCTTATAGGCATTGGCATAAGCTTTCATTTGAGCTATGACTTGTACATGTCTGTCATATGTGTGTCATATATGAAGCATATGAAAATGAACAAAAAATATCAGCTTGGTTATCCAAAATAGTGTGTAATTAAGTTTAAATAACTTTTGTACAGTACAATAAAAACCATATAAAATATAGCTTCTACGCTTTCAAACGGAACCACTTATAGGGGTCTTGCGCAACCACGGACCTTTAAAAATTAAAGGGAAGTTGATGACGTCACCGGACCTGGTACCGGGTCCGTCGACTTTAAGAGGTTAAAGGGGTAGTTCACGCAAAAATGAACATTCTGTCAATAAAGAAAAATAGTTCACACACCCATTTACTACAGAATTGTCCTGTTATTAGAGATCAAATTATTATTATTCATTTTATCATTACCGTTTATTATAATTATTTTATTAATTGTGAATATATATCATTTATTTAGCCTTTCTTTGGCATTGTTAAAATGTGCACTCTCTGTTGGCTTGTTTCAATGTGTTTTGTGATTAATAGTAAACATTTTAATAAAAAGAATTAAAGACATGCAATAAAAAAGGGAAAGATCATGCTAAAATTTACATTTTATTATTAAAGGGATAGTTCACCCCTCAAAAAAAAAAACATTGTCCATAAAGGGATAGTTCACACAAAAAAAATTATATTCTGTCTTTAAAGGGATAGTTTAGTTCACACAAAAATGAACATTTTATCATTAAAGGGATAGTTTAGTTCATACAAATATGAACATAGACATTAAAGGGATAATTCACCCAAAATTAGCATTCACTAATAAAAGAGATAGTTCACCCCCCAAAAAAACATTGTCAATAAAGGGATAGTTCATCCAAGAATGAACATTCTGTCATTAATGGGTTAGTTCACGCAAAAAATGAATCACGTTATTAAAGGGATAGTTCACAAAGTTGAGCATTTTATCATTAAAGGGATAGTTCACCCAAAAATGAACATTCTTTAATTAACCCGTTGCCGTTCCGATGTACCGCCTGCAGCCATTGCATGTTTAATGAAAAACATCGCGAAATATAATGGCTTACCCAGAAAAGAGACTAAACATGTCATATATCTTTTGAAAGCTGAGATTCTTGTGCTTAAAACTATTCCAACCATTTTAAGACACAATAAACATAGCAGACACAATTTGTGTCTTTGTCAAACTACCGATAACCACAGAAACAATAACAAAACTGAAGAAAACTCACATTTTATGCCTCCTGTCTGTCCACAGATCCATAACACTTCAACAAACATGGTGTAATTACACTGCAAAGGGTCCAGCCAATCTAATTCAGTGAAATATTTAGTCCACAACCCATTCATATATATCGATAAACGTCCGAGGAATGCACCTCTATCATTTCAAACTTGTCGCCGGAGCAATCAAATATATTATGTATTCAGTAGTTTAGCGTATTTTAGTTGTAAATAATACTGCTATTTTAAAAAGAAAAATTTATATATACAACAACAAGAAAAAACAACTGCAGAGAAAATCCCAGAGTCATTTGAATCACACGTATGGAAGCATTCCAGCTTCCCTGTAAAATATAATGATGACGGAGGATGTTGTGGTGGGACCTAAATGCTTTCTTATGTTATTAATTAAAGGTGTTTCCTGTCACTGTTTGTTTAGCCTGCATTAATGCATCCAGTGTAAATCTGCACGATTAATCATTAAAAGATCATGATCTCAATTCAAACCCGCGCACATGAGTGATAAATGATAATAATCTGCATTATGTTTATTAATCCTACGAAACAATCACATCTGTGTTTGATCTAGAGAAGAGTTTCAGTTCGTTAAAAACAATTAAATAACACAGCAGTACTGGGAGAACAGCTTATAGTCCAGATATAAACACTGATGTTTATGGTAAAGATTAAAATCACGGTTTAATGGAACTTGACGCTGATGTGAATGTTGTAGCAATTACTTAGAGTAACCAACTTGTGGCGACAAACAACCATCAAAATGATGCTACTGAATCAGTTTTCAGAAATGATCCACTAATAATGAAACATAACCTTTTATGATTGAATGCTGAATCATTAATTGAAAATAAATATGATCTGCTGTACAAGATGTTGAATTTTTATATTTAGCATTTTCAGCAACAGCAGCAAAGATCATTTATCGTATTGAATATTTTCCTTTTTTTCAGCTGGTTCTTTCTTGATTGGTATTTTTATTAAAGGTACAGGTTCTAAGTTCTGTTTGTTAAAACCAATGGGTTTTGCAGTAACATTTGTGTATAAATGGAAAGCAAATGACATTTGTCTCCTCCCTTTTTGCTGATCCCAAAAAAGGTCCGATCTGTGACTCAAAAACCATAGTGTGATACAAACCGTGAGATTTGTGATCCATTACACCACCAGAACATTCTGTCATTAAAGGGTCAGTTCACGCAAAAATTAACATTGTTATTAAAGGGATAGTTCACACAAAGTTGAGCATTTTATCATTAAAGGGATAGTTCACACAGCATTTATATACTGTTTATATAATTAAAGGTATAGCTCACCATAAAAAAATTAACATTCTGTTATTAAACGTATAGTTTACACCAAAGTGAACATTTCTGTGAAACTTGCTTATCAAAAATGTGCCACGCTTTGCCACAAAAACCTGCAAGTCCAATTATAGAAGTGAAAAATACTCAGGAGTGTTTTCTGACACAGCAAACCCTTTATAAACGTGTAAACAGAGTTAATTATGGTATATTTGGCCACATTCAGCCAACACTTACAGTGACCACAGGAAATCTCAGGTTTATTTCAGCACCTGTGCAGTGTTTGTTCAATGTTTAATGTTTATCGGGCTGGAAGCACATTTCCGTGTGTGTGTTAAAGATCAGCTCCTTGTGGACGGTCAAACAATAGTGTTTCCTGCGACCCCTGAGGACCAGCGGAACTACACACCATTTATAGTCCGCTTCACAACACAACACATCTGCTAAACACTCTGTTATGAATGAAGCCTTCGCTAGCTCTACGAACACTCCTGGCTAAGATTCAGAAGTGAAGAACTTAAAGAGCCCCTATTATGTGTTATTGAGAATGATCTTGATTAGTGTGTAACAGCTCTGAGTGCAGTGAAATGTCCAGCTGAGGGTTACATCTGAAAGTGCTCAGTGTTTAACACTATTGATTCATCTATAAAAGAGTCGACTCATAGTTCCTCAAACGAATCGCCGTGCTTACGAGTCTTTAGCCGTTTCGGCATGACGTGAACACGAAATTTGTGCGAGCGCAGCCCCAGGAGATTCGAAACCCCCAACCCCGCCCACAAACAACAGCGGCGAGTAAAGGTTGCCAGATTGGGCGGTTTTGAGTTTGATGGTGCAGGTAAAAACCTTTTGGAGAGGGTTTGGACTGGAGTCAGTCAGCTACATCTGGAACACAGAGAAGAGCGCTGTAGCAAACATGTGCTCAGCTGGATATTACTGGAAGTGTGCAGATGAACCAGAGATGAGACTGTGAAGAGTCAGTGGTTGAGGTTTATCTCTGCAGAAACGCCTCAGCATTATAGCCCAGCCTTGTGCTGTGTTCCTCTGAGGAGCTTCTGAAATCTACACGCTTACACCGGAGGATTCAGAGCACCGTTTGTTAAAGGACGAAGCAGAAAACACTATTGATGTCTGCAGGGGCGGACTGGCCATAGGGAGCAGCGGGACATTTCCCAGTGTCCTGACGGTGAATCTGGCCTGCTATCCAGCAAGTGTGAGTGCGTGTGATTAAAACGGTCGCCTCATTGTTTTCTCCAGCTTGTAAATGATGTATTTAATTGTATTTTGTAACTTGTAACCGCTTGTAGTGTCTCTGGTTAACTTGTATTCTCATATCGCGTCTAAAAGCACGTTGTAAACGCGACGCGTGCTGCTTTGTTTACGGATTAAAATGTGTTTGTGAACTCGTGTTCCTCTGCTGTTTGTCGTTGCTATGGCTACATCAGCTCTCCTACGCACGTGCGGCGGTCCTGTTTCATAATGGTTCAGCTTTTGCCGCTGTGTGCATTAATACTGCATGTGTGTCGCTGTTTTTACTTCTGGTTAAGAATAGAGTGATATGCTGGGAGACCGGGGGGTTAGTTTCGGGGGTGAGGTGTCTGAAATATGGGCGACTCCCGGGATAAACGAGTGTTGGCAGATATACTCACGCACACTCTATGACTACTTCAGTATTTATAAGCCGTGGTGGGCATTCTCTCGCGCTGAATGATGTCGACCAATCGCAACAGACTGGGTCATCGGTCCAATCAGCGCAGTTTAGCATCGCGCTAAGGAGGGATTTGGGAACAAATGAAGCGCTGAACGATTCATATAGGAGTCGCTGGGATAACGAGGTAAAAATAAAGTTTTTTGACCATGCATGCATATTAGCCTGCTGTTGGAGACCCCCAAAACCAAAATATGACCCTTTTTAATGTATAACAGGGAACGCCTATGATGCAAAACCAATGTTTGTAAGCTGTGTGCACAGAAGTGTATGTAGTATAGTGTGTCCACTGTCATACTGGAGTGACAGAAACACAACGTGGCATAAAAGTGCCGTTTTCCCCGCCCACTGAATTGATTGACAGGCGTGTATTAACATATCTCCATAGTGACACATATAAACATGTCAACAGAACAGGATTTGCAAAGAAACTGGGATTAAAAGATCTGTTCAACTCTCTGTGATCAGCCACACAAGTAGGAATGGTGGGCGAGATGAAGCAGCTCATTTGCATTTAAAGTCAAAATGGGCACAATCTGCATAGTACAATAAATCATGATAGGTATTTTGAGCTGAAACCTTACAGGGACATTCTGGAGACACCAAACATCTTGTAACAGAGGTAAAAACAGGATTCATCCATGCATGAAACAGCACTGGCTTTCCCTCATGACCATCAGCTTCCATATGCACCTCCATATATAGATCAGAGACTGACCGAGATGACTGAAGTTTCGCTGCTCGTGTGTCATTGTGAAAACAGAAACCACTTCATTCTGCCAGCATTGAGAAAGAGAGAAGTTTCTACACCTTTCTGTTAGTGTGTCGGATCACGGATGAAAGATCCAATCCTTATTTTAACGCTTTAACCCGAGAACAAGCTTATGATGTTGCTAGTGAAGAGAAAAACTATTCATAAACCATGTTTGAAATATCGCAGCAACACTTAATTAAAAAATAAAGCATAAATAAAGCATAAATGTGATCACTGATCTTCACTCCAGCAGTAAGAGCAGAGAGTAAAGGGTTCATCAGCAGAGGAACAGCACAGTTTAGCTTCAAATACTGCACTGCACACAACATCATGGGTCACATATCAGAGTTCAGAAGAGGACAGATTGTCAGTGTATGTCTTACTGCCGCATCTGTGATCAAGACAGCAAGTGTGTTTAGTAAAAGCTACGGTATACAGGCCAATGTCAGCAAACCACCAAGAAGAAGAACCACATCCAACAGGAGGAACTGTGGACGCCTGAGGAAGCTGTCTGAAAGGGACAACAAAGATTGATCCAAAAAACATCAAGCCACAGCTGCTGATTCACTGCAGAATTAAATGTGCAGCTCAACTCTCCTGTTTCCAGCAGAACTGTTGGTCTGGAGCTCCACGGGGTCAATATACATGGACGACTGCTACAGCTATAGACAAACCTCTGCTCATTTGTGCCAATGCTAAACATTGGTAAAATCTTGGGCTGTGGACAACGTGAAACATGTATAGTTCTCTGATGAGTCCACCTTCACTGTCGTTCTCACATCCAGGAGAGTTACGGTGTGGAGAAACCCCAAAGAAGAGTCTCACCCAGACTGCTGATGCCGTATGGGGGGGATCAGTGATGGTTCGGGCTCAATATTATGGCATTCCCTAGGCCCTGTACTTCATCTTGAACTTCATCTTGTACTTCATCTAACCATTCTGGAAGACCATGTGGACACAAACATTGTATCCTGAAGGCGGTGCCGTGTTTTAGTGTGATAATGCACCAATACACACAACCATACTGGTGACAGAATGGTTTGATGAACATAAGAGCCAGGTTTGAACACATTTTAGCTTGCATTTGACCATATAGGTGCTCACCTTAATAGGTAACTATTAGCTATAAAACGGCAGTCTAGGGAAACTCCTGTCGCTGTTCATCTAAAACTCCACATCTATGATCCTCTTAGTCTATGTTGACATTATCTCCAGCAGCTCAAACACTCTAATGACTGATGGACAGACGGCTGCTTCTCACTCAGGGCTGCTGTTTATGCTAATGAGGGGGAGATGGGCACTAGTGGGCGGGGCTTTCCCCCGCTGATGACACATACCAAGGGAGAATGTCAATCAAAGTGATTATAACAAACACAGTTAGCTCATGTTTATCATTAGAGGCTGGAGAGACTCACACACTGCTGAAAAACACACAACTTGGGTTAAACCCTTTATACAAACGTGATTTTTGCAAAATAAAATGACTAGCTTTTCAAAACATGAATGAATCGAATACATTAATAAATAACGAGGCACGTCTCATGCTTTATCTAATTTCCACATGAAACTGAGCGTTTCAGAGGACTGAATGCAGACTGATTAAAGCGTGCGAGATGTTATGCAATAGTCACTTTATCTCGATTAATGTTTCCTCATACACACTGCAGACCCAAAATCAAAATGTAATCTTTCATTAATGGCAGAGCCCTGCCCTCACCCTAAGTGAACTTCACTAGACACCAAACTCTCATCAGAATAATATTCTCTCTAAAAGCACGTCAGGAGTTGACCAGCGACTGCAGTGTGGAAGTTGATGAACACTCACCCTTACGACTGATCGCTTGTGTGTGTGAACCAACAAGTAAAGTGTCAGATAAAGAACATTCACAGCATGAAGGGTGTAACACACAGTCCAGGGCTCAACAGTGTGATCATTCCACTGGCGTTTGTGACTGTAAAAACAAATGCATTCACCACGCTTGACATTACTGTAGAACAGTATACGGTATATTAAATGCACATGCCATTAGACATAAACTGTCAAAATATCCGTATTTCGTGGTTCACATGGGGTTTTCCGTATATTTATGGTTGTGATTTGCATTATGTGATGTTGATCTCTGCTCTATTGATTTTTGATGTTGAAAATTCAACTCTAGAGGTTAACAAAGTGACTTTTGTTGACATTTTAGTAGAATTAAATAATGTAAGAAATAATACAGGGAGTGCAGAATTATTAGGCAAGTTGTATTGTTGAGGATTAATTTTGTTATTGAACAACAACCATGTTCTCAATGAAC